>LOJH01033238.1:4987-16330 GCA_001685095.1 Ellobius talpinus | reverse complement strand
ATTAACCAATGAAAGTAACACATAGACAGATGACCCTCCTCCATCAGAGGGGTAGGAACTCCCAACTCTAGTCAAGGAACTATTGGTGTTTGATTGCTGCCGGGACAGAAAGAGTCTGCTTTCTTCAACTGACTTGGCCTGTCAACCACACCCCATGTGGGCCCCACATACTGGAGTAGTCAGCCAGCACAAACTGGACTTGATGGGGAAGGGGAGGAGTTGGCCAGGAAGTCGATGGGTGGGGAGAGACTAGAGGAGGGGGATTAAATATAATCCAGACTAGGCATTATATGAAAGTCTCAAAAAATTAATAAAATCATTCTTTTAAAAGCTATTAACCTCCAGTCCTTGTTTACTTTCTACGTGTGTGACTCATAGATATGGACCAGAGGGTTCAGCTCACTCTCCCATTCTAGAGGATGAGAGAGCAACAGCAACTCAGAGGGAACAGACCCACTTGTTCAAAGCCTCAAGCATGCTAGGCACAAAAGACCTCTTATGTCTCGGCTCGTGAAGGTCAATGGTCATCTTCAACTAGACTGGAGCCTGTCTGCGAGGGCATTTCCGGACAGGACTGGATGAGAAGAGAAGGCCCATCCTGAGTCCGGATGGTACCAGTGCGTATTGGCTGGGGTACCAGAGTGAACAAAAAGTAAAAAGAGGCAGGCTGAGTACCAGCGTTCACCCCCTTCTGCGTCCTGACTGCAGGCGTCATGTGACCTGCCTCCCACTCTTGCTGCCACACCTTCCCGGCCTGGTGGGCTGCACCCTCAGACTCCCAGCCCACACACGCCCTTCCTTCAAGTCGCCTGTGCCAAGTGCTTTGTTATAGAATTGAGAAAAGTAAACAACACAGAACTCGTCTCTCCCCTCCCCCCACCTGTCATCTTTTGGAAAAGTTCTGGAAGGCAGAAGCATCTTTTTTTTTCCTACTTTTACTTTTCCAGGATATACACTGACTACCCCAAATTTGGGTTCATATCTGTCCCTGGCAACTAATGTGCCCACCTTAGAGTGGAAGCAGAGCTCCATTTGCTGACACCAGCATATGGAGCACACTTCAGTGTTTGCTTGATTAGGAGATTGCAGCCATTCAGAGGGGTCATCTCTGCCAAGCACCTTACAGTGACTTGGTGCCAGAACCCTAGAGACACATATCCAAGGACCAGCCTTCCTGTCTGACCTGGCAGTTTGATTTCTGCAACTGGAAGCTCAGGCTGTCTCACGATGAATCAAACCAAAGGACAGGAATCTGGCTTAGTTTGACTCCAGTGAGCAAATGCAATACTTTCTACCTGTCTGCCGGAATGCTATCTCAACATCAGGCGGCAGGTTTTCTCTTATTGTGTTTGATAAGTTTAATAAATCCTGCATTCATATATAAAGTCCTTTGGGAAGATAAACAGCACCTGAAGCTTATCCCCCACCACAGACACCAGAAAGCCACCTCTTCTTACTGTAAGTGAACGCAGCACAGTATTTCATGTGTTCAGGGACACGGTACCGGGGGAGAGGGAGGGCGCTGCTTTGCAAATGAACATGAAAGCACCAGGAGGTTCTTTTGGCTACAGACTGAGGATGCCTCAGTCATTTCCAACATGGCAATATGCATAGATTGGGATTTCTGAAGCGTAAGAAACTCCTGGGAACATCACTGCCTACCCCTCATTTTCGAGGTGTGCATAAATGAGAAATGGATTGCTCAAGGTCAGACACTAGGCCTGGCATGAGAGCCAGAAGCCTGCGGGCCTGTGCCCTGTGTCTCTCCAGTCTAGGCCATGAGGAAACAGCAAGGCCAGCTCTCTGCTGCTGGTCACCTAACGTCACACAGCTTGCTTCCAAGCAGGATCAGAAATAGTTTTTAAATGAGCAGAAAGGAGTAAGCAGGATGGAAGGGAGAGAAAGTCACCCAAGTTGGACCTGGTGTCATACAAATGTCATCCCAGGAACTCAGAGAGCTGTGGCAGGAGGATTTCAAGTTCAAGGCCAGCTTGAGCAACTTGATGAGATGTTGTCTCAAGGAAAAGACTGGGTGTAGCTTAGTGCCATCGCCCTTGCCTAGCACGTGAAGTTCTCCATTTGGCCTGTAGCCACACACACACACACACACACACACACACACACACACAACGAAAGGACCAAGAACACTGAGTTTTTGTTTTTCTATGGAGCAGGGGCCTGCTGGTGCTTGAGGAACTGGGTGGCTATGGACGTTAACAAGCCAACAGTAAGGATTATAAGAACTGTGGTGAGCTATTATTTTAAAAGCACAAGACACCACACACTTACTCTTTCAGCATCTTGTTCTTGTGCCTCCACAGAGACGGGGAGCCAGGAAAGCCCTGTGTGGAAGACCAGTTTGGATTCAGGGGTCATTCTCTCTCTCTTGCAGTGTAGGATCTCAGTTGAGGGAGCAATTAACAGAAACAGTCTTCTCAGTAAGGAAACAGGAGCGTGCACACTAGAACTCACACTGCAATCTCAGGAAAGCTAGAGCTGGCTGGTATAGAACCGGCTGTGTTGAAAGGTCTGGAGAGAGAGGCCATGAGAAACAGTTCTGCAGATGACTGGATACTATGTTCCCGTAAGTATCTATGTAAATGCATGGACAGGGTCTCACTATAGATCCCTGGATGGTCTTAACTTGCTATGTAGACCAGGCTGGCCTCTAACTCACAGAGATCCACCTGCCTCTGCTTCCCAAGTACTGGGATCAAAGGTGTGTGCCCACCATGCCCTGCTTACAGAAATCTTTAACAGACTGACCCAGATAACCAAACAGACATTATCAATCTATAACCATGTTGTTTGCAATATTTATGACAGGCATTAGTTTTAAGGTTGCTCCCAATCTGATTGGTGTTTTCCAGTAAGTGATTACAATGCATTATTAAATGTATTAAAAAATACATTATTCTGGGTCAGGGGTATGAAGAGAACATAACCTTAAAACTATGCACTAGCTTAGGTTGTAAAAGCTGATTGCTTAGGAAATCCAAGGCATAGTCAAGTTGGTTATAGTGTTCTCTTAGAGGCAGATTAAACGTAAAACAGGTTTATACACAGTAGGACAGCAGATTGAGTACATTGTCTTAAACAGTCTCAAGGCATATTACTAATCTGGTGGCAAGGTCTGCTAAAAATTTTGAGGGGTCAAGATACGTTTTCAGAAAAACATGCCTTGGGTATTTTATTTGTGTTTTCCTCCAAAACTTCAGAAGTGAGAGAAAATTTATTTTAAAAGATTACTTTCAGCCTGGTCTACGGAGCAAGTTCCGGGACAGCCAGGACTGTTACACAGAGAAACCCTGTCTGAGGGAAAAAAAAATACTTTTCAGACTCTGATCACTGGTGAAAAGAATTCAGGCCCTGGAGCCCAAGGGTCTGTTAGAATCCAGTCATGCCATCTCCCTCAAGAGGCTCTCTGCTTGCTTATTTGTAAACTGAGAAGCTTGAATAAGATCATCTGTTTCATCCCATAGTCCTCTGGGGAAATGGAAAAGCAAGCCAAGGCAGACAGACCTCGATTAAAAATGGTAGTTGTTTCAAAGGAGTATAGCCTTCTAAGATTAAGGCGACCCAAAGGGGTCTGGAAGTCCATACGCCTGACCATTTTGTCTAGCCTGCAGAAACCTTTATAAACGAGAGGATTTAGTGGGGCAGCTGAGGAGCACCACAGCATTGGAGTTTTCTAGTAAGCCCCAGCCTTGCAATGTGCCGAATCCACGTTTGGAGCTAAAATGGTTTGTTGTGTCCATGCTACACTTTTTCACTTTTTACACTTGAGGCTTTTTACACTTTTTACACTAAGAGGCTGAGTAATAATCAATCTATTTTTTGCATTAACACACACACACACACATTAAGCCTTGTTTAATGGAAAGACCAATTGCTGTGCGCTGTTGTCCTGGAAAGTGACTGAGACAGTAGTAAGTGGCTGAGGCCTACCTGGTAGTAAGGCAACATCCAAAGGACCAATTAAGCAGTGAGCTCACCGTTTAAACACACACAATGACCATGAAGCCCCTTTGTAGACCTCTGAAACTCCCAATTCATGGAGGTGGTCTAGTTTTTAAGACTCTTGCTGTAAATACTGATCTTTCCCTGGCATTCCTTAAGTTCTTCTGGGTCCGTGTCTTTCTCAGGAGAGACAACAATAAATGTTGCTTGTCTGCTCCTTAGAAAGGAGACTGCCCTTTCTCCTGAAAGACTGTGGGAGGGCTTTGGTCAAGAAGCCACAGGAAGTCAGTGCAGGGAAGTGAGGCATCTTGGGCAAAGCCGAGGGCACAGCCATCCATGGTGCAGAAAGCTGGGGTACTTCAGGCAAGCCAAACAAGCTGGAACTCCAGGAATCCACAGGATTTAGTGGAGCTAGGGCTAGCCTCTCTCACTCCCATCTCCTACCCAGGGGTAGCAGCCTTTGGGTTCCCCCGGTGTCCTGGCACTTATTCCTGGAGCCGTCTCCCGAGTCTGAGTTTCCACTTGAGCCAAGAGGGTACCGAGTAGGGATGAGGTCTCGGGATGGCCAAGATACCTGTCCTGGCAGAGACCTCTGGTCCATGCTCTTGATGGTACCTCAAAACCCACTATAAACTTCTGCTCCAGAACATCCCATTTTCCTGTACTATCTTTCCTAACAGACTAGCAAACTGCTGTCATAGATAAGATTTATCTCATCCCCTTCTATATGACTATAATAAATTGTATATTTTTTGTATGTCTAAGCCTGCTCAAATGTTTTTACAGCTTTGTATTTTGACATGACAGGGTTTTTGTTGTTTTGGTGCCAAGGACTGTACCCAGGGCCTTGTGTACCCTGGGCAAGTGCTCTACCACTGAGCTGCACCCCTAGCCTCATACACACAGTTTTTACATGATCATAGTAATCCCTGTACTTAGTATTCCAAGAACAAATGTGAAATTAATGTGTTTTAGCATTAACTGAAAGCAAATTTGCTATGTATTTTTATTTGATCTTGATTAAAAAAAACCCTGGTATTTAGGCAAAATGCAAGATGAGTACTCAATTTTAGTAAAAAATAAAGAGTTTTTAACAAACCAATTAAAGATTTAATCTCTTCAACTTCAAGTAGCCTGGATCCCTCGTTAGACAGACTTCATTAAAAACAAGCTGTAAACATTTTCAATAATTAAACATGAATATATGATCCAGGATAAGACCTGGCCCTTAGGTCATCCACATTTAAATATGCAAAATTACATGTGTATTCGATTCCCTCTTGTGAATTCCTTCTTCCAGGGAAGTGTGTCTGTGTAATTATCTTGTTCCTACATCTCTACCATGGATCATATTAAAAACACTTCTTCCCATGAACTGTGAAGTATTAATTGATAAGCCACAGGGAGCTTAGATGGTAGCACATCCTCACCAATTAATAATGCTGTAGGCTCGCTTATGAAGCCTGAATTATTCATCAGAATCTTTGCATAAAGTCCCTGCGAGGGAAGACCGGAGAGACGCTAGCACGCCTGTGACATGGCTTAAACTGTATGAAGAACCAGCTGATGTAGTTCCGACTCACAGAGTGGTAGTCGATGCACTCTGCGACCCCTCCTGTCTGGACACGTGAATCTTCGTGAATAACCTAAGCATTGTAAATTAAGCTGTAGTGCTGTGAAGTAGAGGGAAAAATATGAGTTTGAGACTCAGAAAACACTCAGAAATAACATAAAAATGTTTGTCACTACGGTGTCCCTTCCATGGAAAATAAAGGCCTACATGTGTGGTCACTATGGTGCCCCCTCCACGGAAAATACATATCTACATGTGTGGTTACTACTGTGCCCCCTCCACGGAAAATACATGTCTACATGTGTGGTCACTACTGTGCCCCCTCCACGGGAAATACATGTCTACATGTGTGGTCACTACTGTGCCCCCTCCACGGAAAATACAGGTCTACATGTGTGGTCACTATGGTGCCCCCTCCACGGAAAATACAGGTCTACATGTGTGGTCACTATGGTGCCCCCTCCAAGGAAAATACAGGTCTCCATGTGTGGTCACTATGGTGCCCTCTCCACTTCTGCATCTATGGACTCAACCCGCCACAGATCTGAAATATTTGAAAACTCTGCAACTGAACTGAGCATGTATAGACTTTTTCTTATTTCCTAGCAATACAGCATAGCTATTTACACACAGATTGGACTAGGCAGTTCGAGTATTCTAGAATATGGTTTCAAATACCTTGGAGGTGTCGGGGGGGGCAACATGCAAATACCAACTCATTTTCTACAGAGGCCTTGAACATCCAAGGGCACCCTGGCACAGAGCCCTGCAGACGCTGGATGATTCTAGTCTTTTGTCAAGGTAATTTACCTTTCTAGGGTCGTTTCTACAAATTCTGCAGAGAGCTGGGACTAGCTGAGGGCTAAGACTTCTTCCTGTGAGACAAGGACGAAGCTCGTGTGTGCTGACTACCAGAAACAACAGGATTTGCAGCCCTCAGGTACATGATGTACCGCCCTTCCCTTCCCGCAACCTCACTGGCTGCTCCGTGAAGTTTTCATCACTCAGGAGAATTGCGCCCATGAGAAGAGCAGCTGTTTGCTGGAGAGGGAGGCCACACAGTTGAGGGGGGCGGCTGGCCTCACCTCAGGCGTGCTGAAGAGAAGAGCCGTTGACCGGTACAATGCATCCCCTTGGAATGCCTTCAAGTGATTAGCTATTTTAGATTCTACTCTTAAAGCGTTATTCTGTGCTTCATGTTAAAAGTAGAATTAATCATGAATTAAAATGTTCTTCATCAGAAGTCTTATTATAGCAGACTAGATATAGCACCAGCCAACACTTCACATTTCTTCCCTCTGCTTTCTCTACCCTCCCTCAACGGGAGGTGGCTATCTTGCACGGCCACAGTGACAAGCTTCCCGTCATCTTCATAGTTCTGCCTTCTCTTACACTTTAAGAAGGATGAGGACAAGTTAGTGGAGCTAAGCTTGGCTGAGTTGATTGTTTGCTTTTCTTAGCAGGTTCCTCCATTCGTTCTCGCTGCTAAGGGAGCAGGCTGGTTAATGCAGCTGTGACTGAAGACAGGGGTGGAATCCGGGGGCTCTGCCTTTCTCCCCTCACAATTTAGGGCCTCAGAAGATACTAGGCAACCCCAGATCCCTCCTCCAAGGCCAAGGTAGTCGGTGCATAGTCTTCAACTTGCATTTGCGGTGAGAGGATGCACCTGCAGGTGTGTGATGGTGCACAGGGATGGCAGAAGTGAGTACTGCCCAGCCTTCCACCGGGGCTACTGGGAGCTGCCTTCCACCTGCACAGAGAAGGAGCTGTAAGCAGAGCTGGCTGGCAATGGAACTGCTATTTCATGTGAGAAAAGGGGAAAGAGAAAGCAGACAGTGGAGGCTGCTGCTGCTCCAGAAGTTTGGGGGAAGGCTTGGTTCTGTGTGAGAGGAGCTATGGATCTGTGAGCAGTCAAGTGTCACAGGCCCATCACAGAGACTTGTATGACCTCGTGAAAGACAGGTCCAAGAGCCATCCAGTGAGTATGTTTTTTTTTGAAATCCATTATTTATAGAAAGAAATAGGTATTGGGAAAATGCTGTCCAATCAAATACAATGACTTCATTTAAAATTGAGTATTATTACAAGCTAAATTAAAACACCAGGGTTAAGGTCAGAAATCACGCACAGATCTGAAACCTTCAAGGTTATACACTGTTCTTTCCAAATGGGGGTCATTTAAACACAATCTAACCTGGTAATAACAGTGGCTGCTCGACTTTACACTTGTGCTACCACACAGTGCCGCAGATACACATGCTTTGTGTGGCTCTCATTTCATCTTCAACAAAGTGCTAAATCATAATGGAATTACACTTTTCACACAACAGCTAATGCAGCCCTATCGGGCATTTAGTCACCTTGCTGCAGTGACAGACACTGTATTCACAGAAACAAGGGCAAGTGGGGGTGAGGCAGTGCCTGTGCCCGAAGACAGCAAAAGGCTTCCAACCTGATTAAAAATAAGGAGAGTCATATAAGAAATGGCTTTATTAGAAAAACATGTAGTGTACATGTGGCCAACTTCTATCACTGCTATACGGCGTGGCTATTCTGTAATTAAAACCTGATAAAGGGTTCAAACGTCTTTAGAAGTTAGGGGCGTTTCTCCTATTCTTCTGTCGCGTGCCTGGGAGGAGTCATCTTCATGGGACCAATACCCTTGCTTCTTCTCCTAATTTAGCTCCTTAGTTGGTTAGCAGTGGAACAACACACACGGGTTGCTTACATGGGCAGTGCATCCCATGTGAGATGTCACACCTCTACTCAAGAAGCCAGCGCAGGTGTGCCGCCAGTGCAGGTGTGCCACCAACACAGGTATGCTGCCAGCGCAGGTGTGCCACCAGGGCAGGTGTGCCGCCAGCACAGGTGTGCCGCCAGTGCAGGTGTGCCATCCACAGAGTTTTCAAATCCCCGCGACACTCAAGTCTGCCATTATTATTACCTAGTAGTCATTAAATTAATGTGAGACTCTGTAACCTAGCGAAACCTCGGAAAGAAGTTTCCTCTCCTTTCCTCCCGTGAGATGTGCAATTCCAAGCAAATGTGCAAGGCTGACGTCTCAAACCTCTACAGTCCTGCGAGTCTGTGGCATTACACAGAGACAACCACATCAAGGTAGAGTCTGTCATAGGATTCCCTGAAGCACAGAATGAGGAGAAGACTGAGCAGACACGACCCGGGAAGGCACCAGTTGAACCAAGACAACTCTGCAAGTTAAAAAAAGCAAGTTTTATGTATCTTTGCATCCCTCGAGTCTGCTCTGCATTCCAAAGCACATATAACAAAGGCACCCGGAAGCTATTTCACTACACTACACACTGACAATCTTGAGGCTAAGTGATGTGGGTAATACATTACCCGACTTTCATGTGGAATATTTACATCGATGTTGCTAATAACTTTTCATCAGTTTAATATACCTTGACTTTGGTTGCAAAATCAATCTATTAGTTGAAAGGGGAAAAATTGATCACTTTAAGTGTTAGCTTGTTAATTATTTTTTAAGTGCCCTATAACACAGTCACTCTTGTGTCTGTTTAGAAACACCTGGTGGGTTTAGGTAAAGAGAAAATCACCTCCTTTTCTTTATATGTACACATGCACATGTGCACACACAGGTGTGCACACATCCAGAGGCCAGGAAGGGTTCAGTGGCCTTCTCTATCACACGCTGCCTTAATCCCTTGAGACAAGGTCTCTCACTGAACCTGGAGCTCATGAAGTTTTGTTTTACCAGCTGCATCTGTGGTCAGCAAACCTCAGCAATCCTCCTGTGTCCACCCAGCAGTGCTGGAGTTATAGAAGCGTGTCACCATGCCATGCCAAGCTCTTCACATGGGTGCTGAGAATCAAAGTCAGGACCTCATGTTTGCACAGCAACCCACGAACTATCTCCCCACCTTCTCAATTGCTTTTTAAGATAACATTTTTATATTTTTTGATGGAAAATGTACTTTTCAACAAAAATATTAAACAGTAACCACTACAAAATGAATTAGAATATATGGAAAATAAGGTAAACATTCAAGTTTGAATCATTTCTGCTCCTAGAGAGATCACTGTTTTTAACTTTTCTAGCCCCCCACCCTGCATTACCATGGACAGTCATGGATTATGCCAATCGTTAGGAAACCTGCAAACGTGACTTGACTGCTACCTTGGTTTAATGGCATCAAGAATCAGCTTTAAAAAAATACTCTCGTGAACTAGGAGTAACAGGATATTCCCTAGTATTTGCTGTCACTCAGCTGTGACTGCCCTAGCTGTCCTTCCCTCTGGCCTCACCAATCCCCAGGCTTGGGAGAGATCATCTTGTTGGCATGAAGAACTTGTCAGTTGTGGTTGGTGACAACTTCTCTGGTCTAATATCATCAATTCCAATGGAAAAAATGAGTATGGTCTTTTCCTTCTTCTTTCCTTTCCTTCCACTTTCCTCAAATGGCTAATGCTGTCTCAGTCTCAGTGTCATTCTAGAACCCTAACACCACTGCTTTAATTTACCCACAGAGACCGAGAGCAACCCATGCTGGATGGCATCGGGACACTGGCTGGTAAAGCAGGTGAGATGGCGACTTTCTATGCTGTGCACACAAGGCAGCCTCCTTACCTCTCAGCTACTGCGGTTAAAGCCAGACTCGCCATCCCACAGTGAACTCCATCCTCACTTTCTGCCAAGGCACTTCTGCACTCTGCCTGGATTTCATGGGCCCTAAACACTGAGAGAAAGCTCGGGTCCCGACCATCCTGCCTTCACTCTCACAGTCCCTGAAAGGACACTAGGGCATTTTCTGTTTTCCTGTTAAGCACAGCCTGGATTTCTGATGATAATCTTACTAGGCAAGATGAAGCAGGGAGAGGAGGGACTGACCACGGAAGCACAGGCTGTGCTAACCACTGACTTGGAAGCCACACTGTAAGCACCAGATAAAAGGAAGTCGATACCTGACAACAGCTTCACAAGAGCATCTTCTAACTCTTAGTGACTTTAATTTAGAAGCCAAAGCAACACATGCCATGACAGACTTAGCCTTGGCTCTCTGTCAGGCAAGGAGTCTGTTCAATATTGCCAAAGCTGAACATTTATTTCATTAGAGGGTGAAAGTATTCCTTCTGTCTAGGTTCAGATGTTTGTTTCATTACTATATCTCTCTGAAAAGTCAAAACCACTTTAAGAAATTTCTCTTCGTCCAACAGACAGCAAGTGTTCTTTAAAGAACTTCCCTTTTCAGAAAGTAAAAAAGGTCAGAGGCAGGGGAGTAACTACATTTCCCCACTGAAGACTGTTCATGGAAACCACAGCTGGGAGGCAGGACAGGGAGAGACCCCCCCTTAAACATTTAATCTAAGTTGCCGAGCCAACAAACCACTGACCTTCTGAGCTTGATGTTGCAGAATATAACTGAATAGTATCCAATCCACCAAACATTTGCATTCTTAACTTTTTTTTTAAATCTTTTCGGCTTTTTCCTGCAATGGCTCCAGTTCTCCCACTGGAGAAAACAGAAATCTGTGCCAGAAGGCAGAACTACAAGACACCCCTGTAAAAGCTGCTTGCCAATGTGTACCACTCTGCAGTCTCACCGTCAGCCAATCTTCAGCTCTGCATGGGCTCTGCACAGCTCCTCTGCTCTGGCCCCGTGCAGCACACCGACTGTGCACAGCACCTCTGCTCTGGCCCCATGCAGCACACCGTCTGTGCACAGCACCTCTGCACTGGCCCCGTGCAGCACACCGACTGTGCACAGCACCTCTGCTCTGGCCCCGTGCAGCACACTGACTGTGCACAGCACCTCTGCTCTGGCCCCGAC
>LOJH01033237.1:322-11012 GCA_001685095.1 Ellobius talpinus | reverse complement strand
TATATATATATATATATATATATAGCCTCGATATATTATGTTAAGCTTTTGGCCTAAAGCAGCTTCTTTATTAACCAATGGCAATAAAACTTTCATAGCATACAGAGTTGAATCTCCCATCAGCCAAGCATTCTCTTGCACTTGTAAATCAAATGATCAACTATATGAAATAACTGAAACTAGAAGCCAAGATGAAAAGGTATTCTAAGTAAGAAGCACTGAATAATTACTAGATTTCCCTCTTCTCGGTGGTGTATTTGGGAGGAAAGTTCTCTGATGTGAGTCCTTGTCCACCACTGTGACAAAATGCCAGAGATAAGCACCATTTAAAGGAAGAGGATCAGAGTGTGCTGGCACATGCCTATAGTCTAGTATGGAAGGCTGAGGCAGGAGTACAAGGCCAGCCTGAATTGCATAGAGGAATCCTGTCAAAGGAGAAGGGGAAGGCAGAGAGAAGAGTGAAAAGGGGAGGTGGGGGAGGAGGAGGATTCTCTTTACTACTGGAATTGCTGGGAAGGGGGGAGCAGCATCTCTCTCCTGCAGCTGCCCCTTTCTTTCCCTCTCCCTCCCCCATCTGGCTTTCCCTTTCTCTCTCCCTCTCCTCTTTAATCTCTGTTCTTTCTCTCACAGTATACTGGATCTTTTTCTTCCTCTTGCTCTCATGCTCAGTGTAGAAACTACTCAGCGTGTCTATCTTGGGAGCAGATTCCCAGCTGATCAGTCAGCCAGCAGAATTAGTTCCTCTTAACCAGTCCTTCAAAGCCCTCTTTTTCACTTTTCCACTAACCTCTAAATGAAAAATATTAGGTTCTTCCTCTGGCTCAGTAATTTTATTCCTTTAGAGGTTAGTGATCATTTCCACTTTCCATTCCCATTGCCTAGGACACTGCTGAGGGATTTACCAGGAAACTGGGCAATGACTCAGTGTTTCCACAAACCTTGCTCCTGCAGAGCCTCTCCTATCTCTAGTCCCAGTGAGCTTTACCTGGGGAGTGGGGTTGGGGTTTCCAGGGGGGAAAGTCAGAGGAAAGCAAGGTATGAAGATATTTGATAGATGAAGGGCAGACTTGAGGAACAGGAATAACTGATCCTAAGGTTTTTTAAAGCAGGAAATGATTTGAGAAACAGAAGAGAAAATATATACTTTGCCTATTTCATATTTTACCCATAGATTCTCATACCTAAGGGCCTAATGTTCACATTAATATTTTTAGTAATTATTTGTTTTTCTTACTATTTAGATAATTTTTGACGGGTTTAGATTAATCCTCAATTCTACCTGTGATATTTTTATCACCTGAAACTGACTGCATACTTTAACTATTATCCATAAGTCTGTAATTCTTCTGTTTGAAAACATCACATTGTGTGCTGACCAAATCATTCTACCATGTTTCTTATTCATCTCCCTCATGGAAAATGCAGTCTCAAAGCTTAATATAATCACCACATCTTGTACAGATGTGTGCAGAGCATATGTCTCATATAACCACTTCTTCGAAAGTTTTTGATTCTCCATTATCCTAGAAGTTCCAAATCCAAGTTGCTACACGTTCCATTTTTCCAAGTCTTTCAGCCTGTGAACATGACCTCGAGCGCCATGTCACCTCAGTGTGGCCTTCGTATCATAAGCACTCCTGTCACCATGCATGAACATGAACAGGTGAGATTCCTGAACCCCACTCCAACCCTCCTTCACTGAAATCTCCGGTGGACCCTGGGATTTGCATCTCAGGACTGTGGAATGCTCTGAGAACTTTTCAATGAGCTTGGCTGGTGCAACTTCTGGGAGTCACCAGCTGTCCCATTAGCTCTGAGACTGAGCAGACTTTGACACACATTATGGCTGTGATTTCCACCTTTCTTCTGTTTCATTGAGTGCTTTCAGACAGCAATAAAAGGGTGCCAAACAAACCACAATCAAAACTAGTTTTTCTAAAATAGCATATCTGATATGCTGCCTTTCTGTACCTCAGCACTTCAGGGGCATCCCTCTTGTTAGGAGCATCAGTGAATGTAGTTACTACATTTCCAAAAGGAGAAAGAAATATTTCTAAGACCTGGTCCACCATAGAGAAATGCAGTTAGTAGCTTTATAGACTTACCTGCTAGGTATTCAAATTGTTTATTAAGAATACAGGGTAGTTGATTAGGCAATTAGACCTGGTCTCTACTGTTAGTCTGAACGTTTGAGGTGCCTATTGAACATATCAAAGCTGACAAGGACCATCAGGTTCTTCCTGCAACCCTCAGTCCCTACCTGGTACTGGATAGGACTCCTGGCTGGCATACCTTTTTCCCTACCCTAATTTTCTTCAGCCCAAGGGCTGGGTTGCCTTTTCCTATAGAAATCCAGCTTTTTTTATTTACAAACTAATAGGGCATCATGCTTCAGCACATACAATAAAAACATTCTCCTATCACATGATGTCTAGATCTGCAGGAAACAGTAAGCTGCAATCCTCTCAGTGACAACAGAAGAGAATGAAGTCAGGAAACAGCAGCTGATCCTCCAGCAAGCTCAGCACTAGCACCAGCTCACCAGCTGACAGCTAATGCTGCTAATCCATTTGATTCTAGAACTGTATTTCATTAAACTCCCTTTGACAATGGAAAGATGTAGACAGCCTAGATGCACGCCCCAGTCCTGGGGCAGAAAACGTCCGTGAGAATGGAGCCTGCTGACTCATGGCTCAATAACATGCTCTAGAAGCCACAGCACATGCTGAGTAGGAACTCTCTGTCCCTAAAGGAGGTCACCAAAAGATCCTCGAGGGAATCCCAGATGCTCTCGGTGTGTCCCTGGACCGCCAGCACCCACCATTAGGCCCCAAATCAGCTGACTAAACTACGGATTCCTTGGCATGATCTGAGAGCTGCTGAGTCTAATTCCCTGAGGTGGTGCCCTGGGGAATCTGCAGTAGTAACCAATCACCTGGTGATTTGCCCAGACTAAAGTTTGAGACCAATGACTTCTCAAATGCTGAGTCTCCTTCTACCCATGTCATGAGGCCATGAACTCTTTCCCTGTCTTAGGAATTAATTTGATAGCATAATTATACTCTCTAGAGGCACAGCACAGATGAAGTGGATAGTAAGGTGTCTTACTCATCATTATTTGTTAAGTTTCTCCCAAAGGGCTCATACCTACTTGGATTATGAGGGAATTATTATGCAAATGCAATGCTCTACACCAGAAAGGGAACAGCAAAATGTGCCCAAATGGCTAGACCAAATGTTTGGTTGAAAGCTTCACCCCAGCCACTAACATCCTTAGACTCAAAGAGTCTGGAATGTTTGGGTCCAGGCTTCACCTCAGTCCCTGGCATCCATGTGTCCGGGGAGTCTGGAATATTTGGGTGAAACTTTCCATTCCAGACCCCCTCCTCTGGGAGTTGCCTCAGTCCAGACTCCACCTCAGAGAAAGCCTGCCAAACAGTGACCGCTCCCCAAAGAGGGTCAAGACTACTCCCACAGGCTACTTAAACTGCCTCTCAGAGAACGAACCATGGTCTTCCCCGTTCTCCTTTCCCCTCTCCATGGTTTCCTCGTCTTCCTTCCCATCTTCATCCCTGGGGTAGCCTGGATGGCCACCTGGGAGCGCTGGCCATCCATAGTCCTGACTATGAAATCCATCTAGTGCCTGCAGAAACTTACTATAAAACCTCCAAATTGAAAAAAAAACTGGACTTTTTCTAATTCAGTTTGATTTGGTCTGATTTGGATTATTGCATCAGCGGAGAGGCTTATTGGGCTGTAAAAAGCTTTCACAAAACAGACCCTAAATCTGCTTCCACACAGAAGGAAGGTGCATGAGGTGTGGCAAGACATCTGGGGTACACTTCATCTTCCCACATCTGTGCCCTAGAACTGGCACAGTTTTAAAAGCACCTGAACACATTGCACATAACGAACGTGATCTTCTAAGGGTATCAGATGACCCAAGTAAGAAAGAAAAGATCCATGCTCCTAGCTCATGCCATTCACTTCACTCCAGCGTCTGTTTCTAACCAATAAGACAGGAGGAACGGTGCCTTCACTTGGTCTGCCTAGGCTTAGCCATCTCATTTGGTTGTATAAACTTGTCTGGCTTTCAATATAGAAGCAGCAGTACTTGTAAAGAATATTTTGTTGTTCTGTTTTGAGACAACAGAAGGTCCTCATGAAACCTAGGCTAGCCTCAACCTTGCTATGGAGTTCAAAATGACCTTGCACTTCTGATCTTCCTGACTCCACCTCTACATAGCTGAAAGGTTACTATTATGGAAATAAATAGATGATAATGGCCTATTACATTCCAGGTATTATTCATCCCTATCATGTATCTAATTCACTTAATCTTCATGAGAACTCATAAAGTATACATTATAAAGTTTTTTATATATATTTTTGCATTCAGATAGACCAAAGCACTTGGCTGGATTCTCAATTAGTAGTTGTTAGGGCGTAGATTTGAGTCCAGCCTAACTTGCATCATACCCCAGACCCACCTGTGCTCTCCACCTAATGGCTGTAGCATCCTGACTATGAAATCCATGTAGTGCCTGCAGAAACTTACTATAAAACCTTCAAATTGAATTTGCATAATTCTTATTCAGAACAGCCAGAATCTCCAAAGTAAAGAAAGAATAATGATAAAGAAAGGGCTAAAATTTTGTTCCCCGACTACAAACCTTTCTGGCATTTTTCAGATGCTAAAAATTTTGGACAGCTAAATACCCAAAGTGTAACTATAAATTATACAACATTTGTGTAATAAAAGATGGTTTTCCCCAAAGATTCTCCTGGTAAGATGACAGATGGCAGTGTCTGCAACAGGAGAAAATGATTCATGAGAATGATGAATCCATTATTAGGATGCAGCCATTATTAGGAAACTCAGGAGCAACGGCCCAGGAATAGAATGTCAGTATGGGAGTTGGGCACAATGAAACAAGAAAAGCAAAACTGGGGTGGTGGAAATGAAGTGAAGAGCTCAAACACGCTCATTGTTTCAGCCTATCTGTTTCACTGTGCACTTTTCAAGTTACGAGGGCCCAACCTCAGCTGAAGTTCAGGTCTTGAGATGGGGAAGGGGTATTGGTGCAAGGAAGATTCTGACCACCAGGTGGATTGCACTCAATTGGCCCCAAATAGCTTGAGCCATCTTTATTTATACATATAAATAAATTATATTTGTATATAACTGTTTTTCTAATAAGCTTACATGAACAGTTTTATTATTGTCTCTTATTTTTTTACTTTTAAGAAATACATAATAGTCATAAAAGCCCCATTATTTCTCTTTGTGCTTCCCCAAATACACTTTCCCATCCCCATATTCTAGACACGGAATTCAGCATTTTTACAACATTAACTAAATATTGAGCCAGACACATCCTGTTTTTGCAGTATTATGTCAACTGTTAGCTACTTGAAATTACAAAGTTAAAAAGTAATAGACATGGCTACAATGCTTTAAGAACAATAATATTCTAACCCAAATGATTCTTCCATGTCTGTAAGATATGCTCTTATACAGTTTCCCTTTCTACAAGAGGATCCCATGTCTCAATCTCCCTATAAAGGGCAGTCTTTGATAAGGCACTCTTTTCCCATCCCACCATACTTTATATTCTTTCACCAATATAAGCTCCCATAAACGGTAAATATGGATCTCTCCATCCCATATTTTGCATTGCATTTCCCCCACTGGATCATACCAGATCCTACCATTGATTTTATGTGCTTGGTATACAGAGAACTGACTCTCAACAATTGGCACTATGTGTATTCCTGAGGTTTTCTCCCTATTCTCTGTGTGCGTGCCTTACTCTGCTTCCCAGAACTCAGAGACATGGTTAATATTCCAAGTGTTGTTTTGTCATATGTTCCTATTACTTCCTGACACTACAGTTCTTATTAAGTATTATCTGTAAGTGTGTCCATGTAGGTCTATGCTTCCTTTCTTTCTTTTGAGACAGAGCCTTGCTTTGTAGCCTCTGCCTCAAGCTCAATATGCAGCCCAGCAGTAATAGCATAATTACTAGTTGAGCATGAAAACACTCATGCAGACATATCAATGACGACCTTCTTCTCTGTGCACTTGCCCTAACTCGTAACTGTGGCAGAATATAATTACTGAGATGAGTAGCAATTTGTTTGGCATGCAAACATTTATACTTCTGAGGCAACGCTATGTAATGAAGGAAGGTTGTTTTCAAATAAGTCCAGCACTTGAGTCCTTTCCTTAGACAGACTGGGTTAGATATCGTTTCCCTGAGCCAGAACACCAAGGATACAAGTCAAATACAGCCTAGTCTAGGTTTCTATTCTAGAGAACTTTGGGGCTGATTCCTGGGTCACAAATGATGGTTTGTCATGCACTGAAAGTTAAGAATAATCTCAGGGTTCCATGATCCAAGGCAAATGGTCATCTTTGTGCACATGAGCATTGAACATCTTTTTCTAGCCCTACACTTTGGCATTCACACAACCTATAGCTAGTTCATTTCCTATGGGAGGAGATCTGTACTTTGCAGGAAGATTTAGGGAGTTTCTGATCCCTCTCAACCTCATATCTTTGACCTTTGTCAAAGCCACATAGGTGGAGACTATATAGCCTACATACTGTCTAGCCTATATACTTTGGCAGCTGGGTCTATATCCCCTTCCTAGATCATCTGCAGGTAAGACAGAGTTGCATATAGAAGTGGTAGAGAGCAGGTGGAGGGGTCTTCAATAGCCAGCAAGGTATTTTACAAACTGGCTTAGTTGAATGCCTCAGGTGGCATTTGTTTGACTTGCAAAGTAGTACTGCACAACACACATGCATTCCATTGCCTCCCTGTCTCACTATTCTCTGATACTTCATCTCGTGATCTTCTTTCTAGCAATATGATGAATTATTACAAATACACACACACATGCATGTAATTTTAAATCTAGGTTTTAAATAAAGAGAAAATATAGTATACATATTTGAGTCCAGCTTATTTTGCTTACAATAATTTTCCAGTTGTATCTATTTCACTACAAAGACATTATTTTATTTTTCTTTAAGACTACATGAAATCCAATGTGTCTGAGTCTTACATTTTCACTGGTCTATGGTGGTCCATGTCCTATTGTGACAGGTGCAGCAATATACATGGATGCGCAAGTATCTCTATGTTATGCCCAGGAGTGATCAATCTGGATCATGTGAGGTCTATTTTCTTGTTTTTGAGGAACCCCCACACTGAGTTCCATAACATCTGCACAAGTTTCCATTCTCACCTGCTGTGAACAACCATTGCACTTCCTCCACATCCTCCTAGGCATTTGCCATCACTCGTTTCTGACTAGAATGAGGTGGGATCTTTTTAAAATAATTTTTTCATGTTTTGAGATTACAATTACATCATTTCCTCTCCCTTTCGTCCCTCCCAACCCTTCAATGTACACCTAAGCCCTTGCTCTCTCTCAGACTTATGGCTTTCTTCTTTCAATGTTGTCACACATGTGTGTGTTCCTAAATACATAAATACAACCTGCTCAGTCTTTATAGTGTTACTCAGATGTATGTTTGCTTGGATAACCAATTGGATAGCCTAGAGAAGACGCCTTCTCCCACTCCCAGCATCCTTAGTTGCCTGTGGTCCTCTGTCTAGAACTGAGGCCTCCTGAGCTTCCTTTGCATGCCTGTTGATGTTGTTCTTCCTCAGCTAATGTTTAGGCACCCATGTTGGTGCAATTCTTGGTGAGACTCCATGGGGCTCTGCTCACTACTGCAAGAACTATTAATGTGAACTCTGACCCAGGATTTACACTGTGAGCTGCCACAAGGGATGGAACCTTCTTTGAAAACACCACATTATTGGTTTCTTGTCTTACCACTGTGACAAATCTCTAAAAAATAATGTAAAGAAGGAAGAGGAGCTGGTGGACTTTTTGTCAACTTAATACAAATTGGTATTTAGGAAGAGGGAGCATCAGTTGAGGGATTGTCTCCATCAGGTTGGCCTGTGAGTATGTGTTTGGGGAATTTTCTTGATTAATGACTGATGCGGGAGGGCACAGCCCACTGAGAGCTGCAGCACCCATGGTAATGTGGTCCTGGGTTGTATAAACAAAGCAAGCAAGCAAACCATGGAGAGGCAGGAAGCAGCATTCCTCTGTGCTTCTGTTCCAGTTCTTGCCTTCAGATCCCCACCTTGAGTCCTTACCTAGACTTCCTTCAGTGATGGACAAATAGCCTATAAGGTGAAATAAACCTTTTTCTCATCAAGTTGCTTTTGGCCATGGCATTTATTATCACAACAGAGAAGTAAGTAGAACAGAGGACTTATTTTGGCTTACAATTTGAAAGCACAGTGTACCAGAGTGAGTTGTGGGATTCCACTCTGTATGTTATGAATGTGTTTTGTTAATAAATAAAACTGCTTTGATCCTATAGCAGGGGCAGAACAGAGCTAGGCGGGAAAACTAAGCTGAATGCTGGGAGAAAGTAGGCAGAGCCAGGGAGATACTATGTAGCACCTGAGGAGACAGAGACCAGAGAACCTTATGGGTAAACCACAAGCCTCGTGGTGAAATATAAAAAATAAAAATAGGTTAATTTAATACGTAAGAGCTAGATAAAAATATGATTAATCTATTGGCCAAACAGTATTGCAAATAATACAGTTTCTGTGTGATTATTTCCGGTTTGGGCAGTCAGGAACAAACAAATAGCCTCCGCCTACAAGGGTGGAAAAAGTCAGAATTGTAGGATGCTGAGAATACTGTTTCATATACCTGAAGAGAGGAAGCAAGAGAGCATTGAATGCTTAGTTCCCATTTTCCCTTTTAGCCAGTCTAGAACCCAACTCATAAAATGATGCTGCCCACATACAGGCCTCCTACCCATCTCAGTTAGCCTGATCAAAACAATCCCTCAGTCACATCAAGAGGCTCTTCTTGGAATCTAGGTCCTTTCATGTTAAGGATCAGTAAAAACTGTTACAACTGCCTTCTGTTGTGAACCCTACCATGTCCTTGATCCCCTGCCTCCTCTCTCATGCACACATCTCCTGCTGCCACATGCATTTAAGAATAAGCGTGTTGCATTTTGCCAGAAGGTTAGAACAAGTGTGGGAAAGGTAACTGTGGTGAATTAAGCCTCCGGTGATGTGTAGAAAGTAGTCTCACATTTGTGGGAAAGGATTAGGGACTTTGCTACAATTCTCCAACAAAATGTCCCTACATGCTTATGTGAAACTTGATTACTGGCTGCTTCTTTGTATGCTAGTAAATGAGAGGGTCAGAAGAAGAAATAATAGACTATATTTCAAAGACAGAACTAGAGTAATAGCTTTGTCAATCTGGTTATACAGTTCTCAGGCAGAGGGAATAGATACAGAAGCCAATTCCAAAAGGTAATCCAAACAAAAGGCAAGCAGTCCTACACTCAGGACAAGTTGGAATACCTCACAAGCTTCAAATTCAGGTGCAAGTTTTGGTAAGAAAGTGATTCTTCCAGAAGATGACTCAGTGTTGGAGAGAAATCCCTTTATGACTTGGAAGGCAGAGGGCAGAGCCATCATGAGAGAGAATTGTTAAAAGTCGAGCTAGGGGCCCAAGATCAGGGAAAATCTGTAGGTTTGGAAAGCTCACTTTAATCTGTCATAGCCATGGATGAGAGAAGGTACAGAAAGGAGGCATGGTGAAGGGCATGAACGCTGGGCATTGAAAAACCAAAGGGTGTAGGGAACAGGAAACTGTCCCAGGACCTCCCCCGGTGGCCAGGAACAGAACTCATCAACCAAGAATTTAATGTCTGAGGTGTGATAGCCTGAGCCAGAGGACAGCAGACTCATAAAATTCGGGAGGCACTGTCTTCCTCTAATGCTTATATGAGCCTGAAAACTCTCATGTGCCTGGGATGTTGATGATGCCCACATCTACTTCCCTTCAATGTGGTGATTGGTACTGAAGAGGTTTTCAAAGTATGAAGACAGGTCCTTCTTATGTACCAGTATAAGTATTATGGTTGCTTGCCAAATTCTTAACACACTTGGAAGATAGTCCCCAACTAAAACAGCCACCGCAGAGATACAATCTGATGGTCTCAGGAGGCTAAGGGAGTCTGCCCAGTTCACAGAATACAAAACTGAAGACAGCCACTGTAAAGGCAGCTCTGACAGACAGCAGACGTCTCTCCAAAACAGACTCAACAACATAACAAACCAGCAGAAAGATAAAAGTTTACAAATTTAACTGAGACTTGCCTCACTGCATACAACTGGCAGTGGCCAATTTGCAAAGAATCCTCAGGGGAAAAAAATTCTACAACTCATCTTTCCTTTTCCTTTTCTTTTTTCATATTTTTTCAAACTTATGATTCTCCTTCTGTTATGAATTTGCTGCAGGTCCTGAGCAGCTTGCTGTGGGGTCCTGGTGGCTGGCAGGTCCACAAACCAAGGTGGCTGGCCCCAGCCATGTGGCGGCAGGCTGGGCCCGGCGAGTCCAGCAGGCCGGGCGAGCCGGCGAGCAACGAGAGCAGGCAGTGGGTAGGAGGCACAGGCACATCGTACAGAATAGAATTAAATATTTATTAGGTGGGCTATGGAGGGGAAGGAAAAAGGGGAGAAGGGGGGTAAGAGAGAGAGAAAGAGGAGAGAGAGAGGAAGAAAAGAGAAGAGGACAGAGAGAGAGAGAGAGAGAGAGAGAGAGAGAGAGAGAGAGAGAG
>LOJH01033236.1:0-15558 GCA_001685095.1 Ellobius talpinus | reverse complement strand
TGTCAACAACACACTATCACTCAGGACTTCATTCATGTCAACAACACACTATCACTCAGGACTTAATTCACTCAGGGATTCCTCTGCTCCCCCATGGGCTAGCTAAGGAGGCATATAAGCATCAGAAATAACAAAGGGACCCCATCCAAGAAAGACACAATATGAGGACAGACACCTGAAATTGTCCTCTAACTTGATAGGCATGCCATGGTAATTCCACCCTTGTTCTCATACACACACTCACATGTGCACACACAGAAACATAGGTAAAAAAAATACTCCTTCAGTGTTGATATGATGGGAAAAATTTTGTTTGTTTTTATATCAAGTCTCATGTTTATTCCCAAGTGCTTGTTGGTAAATAAGGTGGGGTTCAAGCACCAGAGTTTTTTAATAAATGTTCTCAAGTGACTTCAGAGTGTTTCCAGTTTATGAAAACCATCACATTATGTTCCCCATTTGTGCCTACATTAATAACATCTTCCTGTCTCAGAGACTTAAAAAATCAATTCCATCAGACAAAGGCACCTCTAAAGAAATCAGCTGTCACAGTCCTTACACACCCTTCTCATTTTGGCTAATAGCTTGACTGAGAACTCTGCTCTCTGGTGATTAAGTGGACACAGCCTATGCAAACGGCCCTCTTCCTCCTGACAGCTGAGAAAACAGTGGTGGGCTGGTTTCAATGAGAATGGCTCATTGAATACTTGGTCCCCAGTTGATGGAACGATTTAGGAAGGATTAGGAAGTGTGGCTTTGCTGAAGGAGGTGTGTCACTTTGTGGTTTTAAAAATCTATACCACTCCCAATTAGTGCATTCTCTCTCTGTCTCTGTCTCTCTGTCTGTCCTTATCTCTCTGTCTCTGACTGTCTCTGTCTTTCTTTCCCCCTCTCCCTCCCTTTTTCCCTCTCTCCCTCCCTTTTTCCCCCTCTCCCTGCCTCTCTCCCTCTCTTGCCTTGTGTTTATGGATCAAATGTCATCTCTCAGCTACTGCTCCACTATCATGCCTGCTGCCATGTTTCCCACCATGATAGTCATGGACGTTAACCCCTTGGAACCATGAACCTCCAAATTAAAGGCTTTCTTTCATAAGTTGCCATGGTCATGGTGTTTTGACACAGCAATAGAAAAGTAACTAAGACAAGCAGCTTTGGAATCAGGGATTAGGCAAAGGTCTGGGGAAGAAATACTCTGCCCATATTTTTATCTTATATTTTCAGTTCTCTGATTCACCTGACACACTATTCATTGGCCATGCTACTCTGCCACTTCCGATGACCTCCAGCCAATCAAGACATGACCCTCTTTATTATCTAGTAACTTCCTATTGACTTTTACTCTTATACTTTAAGGCCTTAATGCAATTTCAGAATTCCTTTGTGTAAAACTGCATTACTCCCAAACAGCCAGACTAAATGGAAAAAAGAAAAAATATACCTTGACTTATTATTCAGGCTTGAATTCTATGCCTCCTGTTTATAATCTTTTAAAGAATACACTCTTAAAAAGGATTGCTGGCTTTTTGCTCAAAACAAATTTAACTTGTTTCTTTTGCAACCAATCTGCTATGAGGAATTCAATTATTCCTCTCTCCTTATTACATTCCTTTATTTAACCAACTTACATTCAACTGATAATTAAATACACATACATTTCAATAAAAGACATCAATGGAGTTATTTTTGAACAATGTGGGATTATATATAATGTAAGTGCTTATCTTCCAGTAGCATTAATTGCTTGAGTCACTGTAGACAGAGACTAAGTTTTGTTTTCCTGACCATGCAGACCTAAATAATCCCATAAAACTATGTTAATTACAACACTGTTTGGCCAATGGCTCATGCATATTCCTAACTAGTTCTTACATCTTAAATTAACCCATTTCTGTTATTTTACATTTTACCATGAGGCTTGGGGTTTGTTATCTCCCATCTTGCTTCTTGAGTGGATACATGGTATCTGCCTAACACAGCCTTCTTTCTCCCTGCATTCAGTTTAGTTTTTCCACTTAGCTATATTCTGTCCTGCCATAGGCCAAAGCAACTTTTTTATTAACTAATGATAATTAAACATATTCATAGCACACAGAGAAGAATCCCACATCAAGTCACTCCATACTCAGGTGTTATAAGAGGCTGCTTGTTGGTTTCCAGCTGTCCAGACCATGAAATAATCATTCAGAAACTATATCATTTGAATCACTGCTTGGCTAATATCTTAAACATATTTTTAGGTAACTCTTATATTCTAAAATAACCCATCTCCATTAATCTGTGTATCATCATGCTTCTGTGACTTACCAGGTAATGTTTCATCTGGCATCCGATGTCTGTCTCTGGTTGGGCTATATGGCTTCTCCTGACTCTGCTTTCCTACTCCCAGCATTCAGTTTAGTTTTCCCCTGTTCTGCCCTGCTATAGGCCCAAAGAAGTTTCTTTATTAATCAATGGTAATCACAACATAAATAGGGGATTCGACATCAGACAAAAAGTTCCAAAGTTTCTCTTTCAGGTATTTCCCCTTCCTGCAAAGAAGTTCACACTAACATGTGCACAGCAAGCCCTTGTCATTCTCAGCTAGACTGCAAAATAAGCCCTCTGGACTCCAGTATTTCTCTTTTGCACTGAAGAAATATGTGTGTCTGGTTTCTGCTGTTCTTGCAAGTAAGTATATGTGGCTAAGTGATTATTTTTCCAGCTATTGCTGTTTTCTGCAAGACGATCCATCTCCTGTGTTAAATTTGGCTAAAGTTTTAATGCAAGCTTTAGCAAGGGTTGTGACTTATTGCATTACACATTCTGGCTAGGTTTTGCTCCTGAGGGACACCACTGTTCTGGGCTTGCCAAGATTTTGAAGCTGAAGTCTCAATCACAAATTCTCCTATTGGTGATTTGTGTTTTGTTTTGTTTTGTTTTGGTTTTTAAACTAAGGGTCTTTAGTTATCTCTCAAAAGAGAAATAGAAGGTTTTTATTTCTTTACTTTTCCCAAAAGACATGGCATCTACTTGTTTGTTGTCTGTTTGGTTTTTTCTTTTGCTTTTCCCCAACTGCCTTTTTTTCTGTGTGTTGGGGGAACTGGGAGGTGCTTCCCCTAGAGCAGTGCTTATTGCTTATCTTTCAATTATATAATTAAGGATGACATTCTACTCCTATGACATTGTTTTGTTTCTTGTGAGACAGAGGGTTACAGTGGGAGTCACCAAACCCAGTTCTCCAGATCCCCATTTGAATCTTTGAAGTGAGAAAGGATCATGGGGTAAGTACCATATTATGTAGAGAATAATGAAACCCTGAAACTGCAGAGAAAATATTAGACATGCAAATGCCTTTCAACATTGTGACACAATCATGTAAGCAGATGCTAAATGGACTCACTTTCCAGGTTATATATGACGGTTTAATTCCTTATTGGTAGCTTTTCGACAGTGAACACATTTGGGAAGGATCACAGCTGCTCCAGAAGTCAAGCCTCACAGTTTATCCCAGTGGTTTTAATGCTGTGACCCTTTAACATAGTTCTTTGTGTTCTGGTGGCTCCCAACCATAAAATTATTTCTTCTGCTTTTTCATAATTGTAATTAATTTTCTTACTATTATAAATCAAAATATTTTTTTTCATTTTTCCATTGTATCATTTTAGCTTCTTTGTCGAAAAACAGATGTTCATAGGTGTGTAGATTAATATCTGTGTCTTCAGTTAGATTCCATTGGTCAACATCTCTGTTTTTATGCCAATACCAACAATTCATGAACTCAAAAGAGAATCATATAGAAAGGCTTTATGGCTGTCTTTGCTTTATAACTACTGAGTTGGTCCACAAAGGTGTAACCTGTCTTACTGTCTGTGTTAGAATCAGGAAGATGTAAACTTCTGTAGGAACTGAGACCACCACATTAGAAACAGTGGTTTATTTCTCTGTGACAACTGGTCCCCTCAAGTGTGTTGGCTGAGTCTCTACATAGAAGCTATAGAATGTCTAGAACTTGCCTGGATAACCAGCGGTGTGATTCTGCTGCCTTGACTGGTTTCTGGAGTGAGGTTTAGTGTGGTCAGATTTATATTGAGGTCTTTAGTCCGTTTGGACTTGAGTTTTGTGCATGGGGATATACATGGATCTATTTGTATTCTTCTACATGTTGACACCCAGTTACACCACCACCATTTGTTAAAGATGCTTTCTGAAAAAACATAAAATCCAAAATTGTCAAAACAATCTTGCACAATAAAGGAACTTCCAGAGGCATTACCATCCCCGACATCAAGCTCTATTATAGAGTTGCAGTAATGAAAACAGCTTGGTATTTGGCATAAAAACACAGACATTGATCAAAATGTAAATATTTTTGGAGATATAGGCTTGCCAAAGAGGTTGATCCACTAGTTGAGAATCACTTCTTTATCCCAATGTCTAAGAAAGCTTTTCCTGGCTCCATCTGAGGCACATAGCCTTTCCTATAAAATCAGTTCTTATCTGCATAGGCATTGCATGGCTTTAGCCATACCTGAGTTCTTAAAAGAACTATGCTGTACATGAACTAGAAAATAATGGGTTAGATAGTAATCTGGCAAAAATCTGGGTCAGCTACTCATTTATTTCCTGCCTAGGTCTTTGAGACTGTTTCTAGAGAGAATTCAGTGAACCAATCTTCTTATGTCTGTCACCTGGGAAGAAAGTATGAACAATCACATATGGAGGGAGAGCCTGGTGTACCCAGCTGGGATTTTTTTTCCTGAAGAGCTCAAAGAGAAATCCACAATGATGATAAATGTACCTTTATAATAACCTGAAGGCACAATTCAGAGTCAGAAATATTGAGTTGGGATTTCTGCAGTCTTGAGGAAAGAGCCAACTCTAGGGCCCAGACAGTGCCTTGACTTGGGGTCAACTAAAAAGAGAATTATGAAGCTCCTATTGCCAAAAAGAAAGTCTAGACAGAGAAAAATCTGAAACTACAGATTGATCTAATCTCCTGACCTTATGAAGATATGAGAGCCAGAACAGAACCAGCGCTCAGCCTCTCAAAACGAGGGACACTGCAGAGGTCTGGGACAGAGATGTCATACAGGAAAAAAAGCACGTGGCATTCTTTTAAGAAGCATGGGAAAGAAAAAAGTAAGTGAGCAATGGAGAGACTAACATGAGGGATCAGCAAATGGTGAAAATCAGAACTCAGCTGAAGTCCCTGAAACATGCAGTAATGGGAGAGCAGAAACTGTTCAAGAATGAAGTGTCTGCTGTAATTGTGAGGTGTTTGAAAAAGAAAAACAGAAAAAGCAAGTGAAAGTGCTGCAGACAATCTATAGAAAAAAAAATATCCTGTGTAAGAGATTGTGGGAGAGGAGTCAACAGGCAGCAGGGAAGTGTACCAATGAGAGAAGTAGCAAACTGGATGGAGCAGATTTGAGGCAGAACATGAAGGTTCAATGGTACCACAAATTATGTGAGGAATTCAAATTTTCAAGAGCTCTCCTTGTGGGGGGAACAGGACATAAAGTCTCAGTTATTCAACACATCTTGGACTATCAAAAAGGACAGACCAGGGGAACGACAGAAGGATTTTTATACCCAACTTACCTATTGCCCCCCCTTTTCTGTTTTGTTTTGTTTTGTTTTTTGTTTTTGTTTTTTGAGACAGAGTTTCTCTCTAGTTTTTGGAGCCTGTCCCGGGCAGTGGTGGCACACACCTTTAATCCCAGCACTCGGGAGGCAGAGGCAGGCAGATCTTTGTAAGTTCGAGGCAAGCCTATTCTACAAGAGCTAGTTCCAGGACAGGCCCCTTTTGGTTTTGCTCATGTAAATAAGAACATGAAACCGACTCAAGAGGAGAAAGTGCTGTGGGGAGGAAAGAAAGGTTCCTCTACTTCTCTCTAAACACATCGCCCTCTCATTAGAATAATGATTGCTAAATTTTAACAACTTTGAAGAGAATGCATATATTTGCGGCATATTTATAGTTTCTCCACAATCATAGCAAGAATACATGCTTTTTCCTATCATGTAGCAAAATGTTTTGTGAACATTCTAAAGTTGCATTTGTGGCATTTCCTCTTTAGTTTTGATTTGCATACAGTTTTTAGGAATGAGCAAATTCCCTTTGCAAGTCATCTGTTGATAGAATCTGGACATATGATTTCTCATATAACATACATGAAGAATGAGGTCATAAGCGAGGGCCACCTGCCTGGTTGATAGCATCGCTGGGGCATATCACAGATGTTTATTATGCAGCAAATACTGACTCCTTTTTGGGAGTTCTTATGGTCACAAATTCTCCTCCCCCCTCCACTCCCGACCTTCGTCTTCATTGTGTGAATGGCTTGAATGAGTGGGATGTGATTTGAAGTTACACTGTCATTCTAAGCCAGACCTTAAAAGGCATGGAGCAATAGCATTGCAGTCTTCACATGCGTCCAAAGAGGAGACATCTCTGCCGCTCTGGCCAGTGTCTAAAGTGAAACCAAATGGAACAGATGTGGCACTGACCTAAATGATAAGGCTTTTCTGTGTGTGCTGAGTTTCCCAAGACCAGTCAACATGAGCCAAACCACAGCTGGCCTTCATATGCTTAGGTAAGAATAAAGCCCTATGAGAAAGTGCCTAATTACTCTTGCTCTGTGAAAATAAATGAACATTTTTTCAGATTCTTTCTTCTAATAGAAAATAGACTTTTCCACATGTGGAGTTCATTTACTATAGTTACTGGTCACAGATATTAGGCTCAAAGTGTCCACAATAGCATCATCAACAAGAGAAGTTCAAAACAGACCCAAAAAGCAAAATATTTTGAGGTGGGTTGACTGTGTGAGGTGGTGACTAAGTTGGGGGAATCAGAACCCACACAGACCCAGTTGCTATGGTGCTGACTAGAAGAAGGGGCAAGAGTGTAATTGAAGGACTGAGGAGGTGTTTAATAGGTGTTGGATTCAGTCCAGATCTTGGATCACTCGGACGACCTATGCTCTCCAGGACTGCACTGCTCAGTTTTCAGTCGCTCTGACAAAAATCTCCTAGAAAAACAACTTAAAGGGGGAAGAGTTTATTCTCCTGCCTAGTTCCAGAGATTTCAGAGTGTGGTCACTTGGCCTTGTCACTTTGGGCCTGAGACGAAGCCAAATATAAGTGTGGGAAATGTGTATGCTGGAGCAATGTCACTCAGCTTATTGTGGCCATGTATTTGTTGTAAAAGGAAGGACTATGGTGAGACGCACCTTTCAAAGTCACCTCTAGTGACCTGATTCTTACAAATAGATCCCACCTACTAGTAGCTCATTTACCTTTGAACTTACCAATGGATTAATTCACCAAGAAACCTCATTTCCTTGGGATCTAAGCACATCTCAATTTGAGCACCAAACTTTAGATACAAATGGCTTTAGAGAAGATGCTTCAGGACAAAGCCATAGCAGGTGTGAGTGTATCTCTTATGAATGTCCTATTTGTGTGAGAAACTAAGCAAGGAAAATTGCAAGTCCAATTAATCATAAAATGATCAGAGTCCAATGTGCTACCCAACACACTCTCTTAAATACTTGAAACAAGATAGCATAGCGCAGAAACTCCCACCCTCACTGCTGCAACAGGTCTCCCCACCTTAACTGATAGCTGTATTTGTACTACAGAACATGTTCTAGAATGCCCTATCCTCAGAAAAGAAGTTTGCTTTTCTGGTCTGGTAGAGGATACTGACACCAGTTCTGGTGAGTCTGGGCCCCTAGTTTAAACTTGATCAGTCTATAACAACTGCATAGTGAAATTCCCACTGAAAGAAGCAAGTTTAAATGGGTATCTAGAACATGCCTGGGAGCAAGTCTTTCCTTTTAGGTCTGCTTTATAGAGTAATAACTCCAAATTCTTCCTGGGTACTAGGACTTACTACTGTTGCCATTAAAGGCAATCTATTGCTTATCTGTTGGTCTGATGGGTGAGGAGGATTGTGATCAACATCATTGGAATCCCAAACATCCTTTAATAAAAGTCTTTGATCAAAGACTTAAGAGTTTGGATCAATAGTTTTGCATCTAATATTACGATAATGTAAAGTCCATGAAATGTTTTTCTGAAAGAGGTAGTGAGTAGGGCTGTCTGGATGGAGTCTTTAATTTTCAAAGCTATTACCTTAGCTTTATAGAACCAGAATCAGATATCAGCCACTACTTCACTATTTATGTTGAAATCATGGAAGCACAGCCTCTAAACTCAGTGGAATTTAGCTGGGAATCTAACAACCCCTTGTACCCTTTGTCATGTTCCAGACATATACTATGCTAAACATCCTTTCTCCATGAACTGAAATCCCACTCTCTAGCAGGCATATTTTATTGAGCTATGGAGAACATCTGACCCTTTCTTATCACCAGGTTCTCCTTGGATGCCATAGTTAATATAGTGACCTAGTGAGTAAAACACTCAGATAATCTATATTCCTGTGAAGTTTTATGACAGAGAAGAGAGTCAGCATGTTCTAAACAGGATGTGGAGATAGTGATGTCATCCGTATGCCCAGATAAAATAATTTTATTTTCCTAAATTCAGAAAGAACAAGAAGGAAGTATTTGCCAGATCAGTGACCACATATGAGAGTCGGGAGCCTTAAGGATTTGTTCAAAGAAAAATCCAACATGGCAACAGAAATTGAAGCCATCAACTGATAAAATTTATAGCCATCAATCTTCATCAAGCATTTTCTATCTCATTTTGGAAAGAACTATAAAGGTTGATTAAATAATGACACAGAAATCTCCAGCATTTCTTCCCAGAAGACATTACTGCATCTGATATATATCTTGGCAGGTGTTTCATAGTCTCCAGGAGTTTGTGAGACTTCCAGTTGGCATCTCAGGCTACAATATTTCTTATTTCTCTAGTCAGGAATCCAATGTGCTTATTTTGACAGCTGCTAGCTTTATCATTTCCAAATATCCATCATGGGACTGGACTACTAATCCTAAAATGTCTGCATGGTTATTCTACAGAATAAAGAGACAGATTTACCTGCCCCATGCTTTATTTCTACCTGCTTCAGTAATTTTTTTAAGATTTATTTATTTTTTATGTGTATAAGCATTCCCCACACATGTATGTAAGTGTGTGTGCCTAGTGCCTGTAGGTCTTAGAAAGAGTGTTGGATCCCCCAGAACTAGAGTTATAGGCTGTTGTAGGGGCTGAGAACCTAACCTGGGTCTTCTGCAAGAGCAACCAGCTCTGTTAGCTGTTGAGTCATCTTCTCAAACCCAGATAGGGTGATTTTTTTGGGGTTTTTTTGGTTTTTTTTGAGACAGAATTTCTCTGTGTAACAGTCTTGGCTGTCCTGGAATTCACCTTGTCCAACAGGCTGGCCTTGTACTCATTAAGATCCACCTGCCTCTGCCGCTCAAGTGCTGGGATTAAAGGCATGTGCCAACACCACTCAGTCTAGATTGGGTAATTTTTATCATATGTGATTTCTATAATGTTTCAGGGTCTTTTTTTCCAGTCCACCAACCTTGTTCACAAAAGCAGCATGACTTTGTGAGTTTAATTTGTACTGACATAAACAAGAAACCACAATTTTCTATCTGAGTAACTTACATATTTGTCTCAATAGTTCTTATTTGTTACAATCTGACAATGCTTTTATTAGCGACCCATGCCTCTTAACTCAAAGAATACATTTTATTACTCAGCACCAAATACCCGAAATGAGCTTCTGATTGTCCCTCTGACCCTAGCGCCAATTTGATTATTGTTTGAGGTTTGCCACCTATGTTTAAGTGCAGCAGCCTGGTCTCTGAGACTGTGCAGTTTCTGCATGCCATTATAGCAGTCAATCCAACCCCATAGTAACAAATTACACCATAAAATCTGACTTACAGATAAAGAAAAGCAATACCTGTGGTGGTTTGAATGAGAATGACCCCCATAGACTCAATGATTCCTCTATAGCGAATGGCACTGTTTGAAAGAATTAGAAGGATTAAGGGGTGCGGCCTTGTTATAGGAAGTGTGTCATTGGTGGTAGGCTTTGATATTTCAAAAGTCCAAGCCAAGCCCAGAGTCATTCTTCCTACCTATAGATCATGACGTAGCTCCTAGCTACCGCTCCAGTGTCTGCCTGCATGTCTCCACATTTCCTCCCATGATGATAATGGACTAAACCTCTGCAATGTGAACAAGTCCCACTTAAATGCATTCTCTTACAATAGTTGCCTTGGCCATAGTGTCCCTTCATTACAATACAATAGTGCCTAAAACAATAACCAAAAATCAATCTTAAGTTTTTCAATAGTATGATGGGATTCTTTACCAGTGTACTTTCTCACACCTTAGAGACATCCTTTGGGCATTTAGAAATTAAAGGGGAATGGGAGGCAGGGGTGCAGACTGTAGTGATATTTTATTTATATTTTAATAACTAAAGCTTGCCTGAATATCAGAGTTCAAAGCTAAGCCACTAGAGGCCAGGGAGTGGTGGCATGCCCCTTTAATCCCAGGACTCAAGAGACAGAGACAAACTCTCTCTGTGAGTTCAAGGCTACCCTGTGCTACACAAAATTAATCCAGAAACAGATCCAGGTGGTGGTAGCTCACACCTTTAATCACAGTCTTTGGGAGTCACACATCTTTAATCCCAGCACTAGGGAGGTAGAGACAGAAGTGATATGGCTGGGTGCAGAAAGGAATATAAAGGGGAAGAGACAGGAACTCACTGGAGTGTGGAGTCTGGGGTTTGCTGGAGGTACAATGCAGTCTAGGCAGTCTGAGGACCGCCCCTTCTTCGGTCTGATCATCAGTCTCCTTGTGGATTGCTGCTCTGCTTCTCTGTTCTTTAGGCAAATTTGATTTATTAAAATACAAATAAGATATCACTACATTGTGAAAAATTATCTCATTGTGAGAGATTTTCTAGAGTATGTTGACTGAGGTGAGAAGATTTATCATAAACGTAAGCAGCACCTTTCCATGAACTGTGCTCTCAGACCATATAAACAGAGGGCTAACTGAATACTACCCGGGGCAATGCACCCAGCGCCTCAAGTTCCCAAAATCACAATTTCTGTCAGTGTGGACTGTGCACAAGAACTTTGATCCAAAATAAATCTTTCCTTCCTGAAATTGTTTTTCTCAGTTTTTTTAACAACAGCAAAAGTAATTAATATGCTTCCTGGTTGGCCCTTGACTGATATTTTATCAGAAATATTCTAGCATTTCTCCAAGACTCAGGAAAAATCTCCATCATGACTGAGTTCTAGGTAAACATGACAACACACCTGAGTCAGGTATCCCAGCTGGTTCCCAAAACATCCTGGAGACACGGTTTGCCCATCAGAACACATCCCACCCTCCAGTCCCATATTCTACCTCCAATTTCAAATTCTTAAAGAGCCACTCTAGGTTCTGCTGCACACACTCCCTACAAGATGTATCGACCAAGTCTTGAGGGTAATTTGGCGTCACCTCATCTCTTCCTAGACTGTCTCGGCCTCTGACTATATCCAAGGTCAAAATGTCTCCCTGGATTCCATGGGACTTACAAGGATAGTTCCAAGGAAGGATAAATGGCATGTCACAAGTCACCTAGGACTGGGAATGGATAGCATGCTCTCTTTATAAAGAAGGAAGCTTGTGACATACCAGTTAATTCCAGGGTTTTCATCAGAGGCAGCAATGCTGCTTTGGTTCATCTTCATCTGTGACCTCAATTTTGTTGGTTTTCTTTCAGAGTCCTGACTTCTACATTAGTAATAACTGACATCGGCCATTCAATCTCGTTGGCCATCATGCCAACCTTAGCAGCTAGTACATTTGGAGTCTGATTTTCAGTATTTCCCCTGAGACTGACAGTTCAGTGTTTCCTCAGAAACTCTGGTGCCCCTTCTGTCTCTTGATTCAGCAGAGCTGACTTTTTCTTATTGCCTACTTGTAATTCTTAAAACCTTTAAAAATAACTCAATTAGTCTACAATTTTAAAAAACCATCACTGCATATAAACCAGATAAACTTTATAGCAACCACAAATTCTATGATTTACCATGTCTTCCCTGGACCGTGATCACATGTTTAGCTTAAATGCCACCATATTACCATACCATATAGAAGTTGCTATAACAGAATGCTTAAAAGTGCACAATTAACCAATGGCAGAAAATTGTTGCACACAGTGTTAGAAGCTGCGTGGATACAAGACTGCTGCTCTCAACACCACTTGGTCCCGGAATCCTGACTGGGGCAAGAAGGAAAAAAAAATGAAGAAAGGAGAGGTTCTCACTTGAGACCATGTGGGATGTGCTCATTCTGAGGGAGCAGCACCAATTGGGCAGCCCAGCCGGGAACCTGAGCTTTTAATTGTGCATAGTACTGGGGGAGGGGTTCGCCAGTCTAGGTATGAGGTCTCTGTAGCTGAGTGCTATCAGTCTGCAGTCCTCTGGGAGGAGGAAACTCTGGTTCATAGTTGCTATGTACACTGGCAACAGTTACACACGAACTGGAGGAAGATGTTGTTACTCCTCTCTGAGCCTCAACCCACAAGAAGACTTTGCCCTTCCTGAGGATCTGAGGCATTGGAGTTCTTGACATGGTATCACTCAGCTCATATCAAACAATAAAACTTTGCCCAAGATCTCATCTGCTCTTGCCACATTCACTCAAGGCTTTCTCCTCACTCCCCACCGCCAGGCTATACCTAGATCAGTCTTCTAGAGGCCACTATCAGCCCATATGTGACAGAAGGGGTGACCCAGCTTGGGGTGATTTGAATGATTTGAATGAGAAAAGTTTCCCAAAGGCACTGTCCCTTTGAACACTTGCTCTCTGTGTGGTGGCCCTTTTTAGAGAGGTTATGGGAAGTTGCAACCCTGCTGGAGGAATTACATCCCCAGAGACAACCTTTGAGAGTTTAAAGCCTCTCCCCCCGGCCAGTTTGTCCTTTGGTTGAAGACACGATCTCTCAGCTTCCTGTTCTGGGTGCCTCCCCTGCCTTTATGGACTCTTCCTCTGGAACCCTAAGGTCAAATAAACTCTTCCTTCTATAAGTTGCCTTGGTCATGGTGTTTACACTCAAGGTAACATAAAAGTAAGAATACAGAGTTCCCTTTCTCATGGTCTGTTGTGTAGTCTACACTCAATGGTGACTGTGGTGCCTCACAGCCCAATTACCTCTCAGAGACCCTGTGACTTACAGCTGACCAACTAGGGAGTACATTCAATCTGTGAGTTGGGGGTAATAAAAGCATTCGTATCATAAAAGTTTTTACTTTTTTTATACTTTGCTTTCATGAATCACAGATCTGTGGTTCAGTGGAGACATCTCTCTCCCTTGTCTGCTCAGCAAAACTTTGCCTTTTGCTTCTTTTCAGTTATATAATCCTTTGAATCCACCTAGCTGATTTCAAGATGTTCATCTGACCTTTATTATTATTATTATTTTTAACCAGAACCAAAGAAAATTTAGATGCTGATAAAGTCTCTACTTTACAATGCTTACTATCACTCTTAATTAATACATAAACCTTTCCCCACTTTAATAAAAATCATTGCTAGGGACTAGAAATACAGCTGAGTTAGGAGAAGATTTACCTAACATGTACAAAGTCCGGGTTTTAACAGGCAATAGTGCACAAACTGACTGAGGTGGTACATAGACTTGAAATCACCACACCCAGGAGACAAAGGCAGGAGGAGCAAAAATTCTAGGTCATTCTTGGTGACAAAGTGAGGTCAAGGATGCCCTGGGTTACATGGTTCACTGTCTCTACAACAACAACAAAACTATATGCTAAAGAAACTAAGTCCCAAGTGTGTGTGTAAGGATCATGGGAGGTGTACATGAATTACTACTGCAAATAAAATCTTTATTTTATTCTTATTTGATTTCTGTGTTATTTTGTGCTCAATTGTCACACCTTTTAATCTGCAATTTTGGGGGGATTTTCAAGTGTACAAACAATATGTAGTCATAATAATATTAAGTTCTAAAACTTTATTTTCTTATCAAGTCTGATGTGCTGACCCAGCAGCTCATTAAATTGATATTTGTAGCAGTCATTTCTGGATTGTACTGAAAATATTTTTATTCTCATTTAGGAAACATGACCACAGCTTTGAAGAACATACTAAGAGACATATGTGCTATTTGGGGAGACTGTATCACAGAGATATAGAGGTAATATGACTTTTCTATCAGCAGTTTTCTCTTCATTTTTATGAAATCCCCAAAGTGCACAGCCATTCAATAGTCAGTTTCTTATTCTTTATATTCAATGCTTTTCTTTTACATAACTAATCACAAGAGAAATAGATACCAAACACCTTGAAAACCGGTGAAGCAGAAGAACACACTCATAGTCTTACAACTTAGAACAAAGCAAGATAATTGCAGGCCTGAGACCAGCCTGGGCTGTGTAGTAAGACCTTGTCTTAAGAAAAGAGGAATATGGACATAGATGCTGGAAATATAAAACTATATTTTATAGTTTGTGTGTGCATGTGCACATGTGTTCAGGTATGAGTCATGTGTGAGACAACCAGCAGTGTCATTCTTCAGTCACAATCCATTTTGTTAAATAAAAGGATGTCCCACTGACCTGGAACTTGTGCAGTGATCTAAGGTGTCCAGCCTGGAAATTCCATGGATCTGTCTGTCTCAACTCCCCTGCACTAAGATTACAACTGGGTGCCACCTTATCTGGCTTTCCCACATGAATTTTAGGTATTGAACTCATGTCCTTGTGCTTTAGAGGCAAATATGCAACCAAGTAATCTCCACACCCCGTAAATTACCTTAAATTATAATCGTGGCAGTATGAACAAAGGAAATGATAAAGACAATATATCAAGGAGGGAAAAGAAGAATAGAAATAGCAGAAGTCCTTTATCGCTATTAATGTCATCACTGGCAATACTTCTTATAGATGAGTCACACACATATATTGTAATTGATGAGGTCATTTCTATTATATTTTCCAGAAGACCATGAACATGAGTGAAGAGAGAAAGATGGAGTGTGTGAGCACACAGGTGAGCTTGAGCTAGGAGTCAGATGCCAGGCAGCAGGGCCATCACATATCATAGACAGCAAATATTTTTGCATAGCTAATCTACCGGTTACATTTTATGTTCATTTTATGTTCCTTTAACCAAGTCAAGATCCGGACAAGAGTCAGCCTAAGAAAGAAGAGGTTTGTGTAGCACATGGTTGGAGAGATATAAGACAGTATGATGAGCTTCTCTCCCCCCGGTCCCCCTTCTTCTCCCTACTCCTCCTTCCATCGGCTTCTCAGAGAGGTTAAGATCTTCCCTGGGGCCTTCCCTTCTTCGGGTTCATATATCCCCCAGCTCAGCCTGTTTGGGCACTGCAACCCTGTGGTGAGTTCAACCAGGCAGGAGTTCCTTTGTTTCTATAGCCTTCCAGCAGCAAGGTAGACCCTTTGTCTGCAAGGACCCCTGGCCAGCAAGGGGCCCTGATCCTCTACCAGAAGATCCATCAGAGGGGTGAGTGCATGCCTGACCCTTGGAAAGGGAGCTAAGACATCCCTCAATCCCCTAAACTTCCTGCTCATTCTGCAGGGGCTCCTAACC
>LOJH01033235.1:3687-14917 GCA_001685095.1 Ellobius talpinus | reverse complement strand
TACAGCGGTTGGAATGTTAGGCATTTCCTTTGGATGGTCTGTTTTTGGGTGGTGTTCCGGTAATCTCAGTTTGTGGTTCTTCCTGCAACCAGGTATTGCTTCAGGGTAAACTACTGAGACTCAGGCCTCAAATTTATCGATGGCAGAGTCCTACTCTGGCAGGTGATAATGGTTGGAAGTAAAGAACTTCCTTTGGGTGATCTGTTCATATTTAGCTTATCATGGCTGGCTCCTACAACAACATTCCATACAGAAGGGGCCTAAAAGACTGACTGCTCTGTGGTGAAGAGCATTGGCTGCTCACACGGGGGATCCTGGTTTGATTTCCAGACCCACAGCAGCTGTGATGGCAGCGCACAGCAATTTCTAACTCCAGCTCCAAGGCATTAGATGACCTCTTCTGACCTCTGCTGGCACCAGGCACACGATTGTTGCACAGACACACAGCCAGATGAAATGCCCACACACAGAATATTAAAATTCCTCACAAAAGCAAGTGTTTTGGCTCATGGTTTAAGAAAGCAGAGACCATCATGTCAGGGAAGTATGGAGGAATCCCTGGTGGCTGTGACACCTTCCATCTTGATGGATCAGGATTAGAGGGAAGGGTGTGTTTGTCCTCAGTTTCTTCTCTCTCTTCCTCCTTTCCTTCCCACCTCTCTCCTTCCATAATTTCATTTATATGAAGTGCTGGAATTAGACAGGTTTGTTAAAATTCCAGCAACTCTGTGCAGGGAGGTCGGGGAGGCCTCTGCTACTCATGGGGTTGGGTGTGTGGAGATGCTCTTCAGTGGGAATGATCTGGAATCACACATAACACACAGAAGAACAGTGAACGGTATGTTTTTTTGTTTTGTTTTGGTTTTTTGAGACAGTGTCTCCTTCTAGGATTAAAGAGATTAAAGGTGTGTGCCACCACCGCCCGGATAACTGTATGTTTGAACAAGGCAAAAAAATTTTTTTTTGCAGGAATATGTCAAAATTTAGAAACAGAAGAAAATAAGTAATGATAAGCTGAAGACTCAAGACCTTCCATCACAAACCGCCATTCTGGCCTCATGCTATTAGCCTTTCCCACTTGGGTTATAGCTGGTGAATTCCTTTTGATTTGGACTTTGTGTGTGTGTGTGTGTGTGTGTGTGTGTTTGTGGTATGTATGTGTGTGTATGGCATATGTGGTGTGGTGTGGTGTATGTGGTGTGTGTGGTGTGTGCATGGTGTGGTGTGGAATGTGTGTGTGTGCCTGTGTGTGGTGTGTGTGATGTGTGTGCGGTGTGGTATGTGTGTGTGTCTGTGTGGTGTGTTATGTATGTATATGTATGGTATGTGTATGCGGTGTGTGTGGTGTGCCTGTGTACAGTGTGTGTATGTGTAGTGTGTGTATGTGTAGACAAATATGTATAAACACATACATATTGTTCTCCTATGGTATTTTGTATATATACACATCTGTCAGAACTGAGCAATTGAGTTCTGAGGCAGCAGAATTTGAAGCTATCTTGTCATGGCCACCAGCAAGAGCAGAGAGCAATGAATTCGTGTGGTCAGTGGCTCAGCTGCCTTTCTCCATTCTTATAGGGAATGGTGCTGCCCACGGAGGGTAGGTGTTCCCGCTAATCCAGACAGTCCCTCATGAGACTCTGTTCTTGGGAGATTTTAGATGATGGTGAACTCACAATACAAACTAACCGTCATAAGAAAGTTAACGATTTCCATGTTGGGCAGCATTCGTAGCTATCCTTGGCTGAAGATCAGACATGCCTGGGAGGGATTCTTGTGGCAGAATAATACATAGCTCCAGTTCATCCCCTGCCAGCTGACAGGAAGCTGGGAGAGGAGTGGACCCCGCCTTTGTTCATGGTGTGGCAATGAGTCATGAACAGATGTGAACAGACATGAGATATGTCTGATCTTATACAGTTTCAATCTCAGGAGCCCCACCCTCACAAACTCAAGTTTGAGCACTGGGCCTCCAGTTTGTCACACCGCTATGAAGACATGGAGCCTTTAAGAGGTAGATAAAGGCCGGAATAAGAAGATCACTGGGGTCAGACCATAGGAGATTGCACCCACCCCGGTCCCCCAGTCCAGCCCTGCTCCTTGCTTTCCATTATTTTGGGACAGCAAGGCCAGGAGTGATGTGGGCATGGCTCCTCTGTCTAGCCATCCAGATGTCATATGGGAATGAACCCTCCATCCAGAAGACATGGCAGCATCCAGAGACATTTTTGGTTGTCTTGAGTGGAAAGAGAAACTGTTCCTGGGACCCACTTGGTGAGGCTGGGGATGCTTCTAAATGTATCTCAATGTGCAGAAGTTCCTCTATAGCAAACAAATACCTGCCTCCCAAATGCTAATCATTCAAGGGCTAAAGAACCCTACTCTAGGTTTCTAAACAATGGGAAATTGAAAGCAACAAATCCCAGCCCACAGTCAATTTTACTTCATGTTATTTTTAACAACGGGAAAACATTATCGCATAGGCCCTCTGATTTGATTATAGTTATAAAGATTCATCTTGATTATCACCTTGATTGGATTGAGATACGCCCCTGGGGCGGAAGTCTCTCAAGACTACTAGGTCACAAGGGCTCTAACCTCATCAATATATTAATCCACGGATGTATTTAATTGAGAAGAGGGGTGCTGTGGAAGGTAGGAGTGTGTCTGTCTGTCTGTCTTTATTTCCCTTCTTGCCGCATCTGGCTTTCATGAAGCCAGCAGCTCAGCTCTGCCATCTTCGACTGGGACATTCTGCTTTACTAAGACCCAAACACAAGAGCCAGCTAACTGTGAACTGAGCCTTCTGCCCCTGAGCCAAACTCAATCTTCTCTAAATCAAACTTTCTCTCAAGATTTTGTCCAGGAGAAGAAAAGTCTGGCTACTGCATCAGCTTATAATGTTGGTGTAAAAATGCCAATTCACTTTAAGAGATTGAGAATTTATTTTCCCTCTGATCTAAATATGGGGAATCATGCTCTGGGAACACAGATTCAAGTGACTCTAAATGATGTGTAGCGTCATGGAAAAGGATTCATGAGACAGTTGTAGCCTCAGAAAACACAGCCATTAGACAATATACTCGTCCTGCTGGAGTCTTCTGGTAGGCTACGGCGAGGCCGGGAAGTGGAGAGGATTTGGATTCTGTTTGTATCATATTCTTCACTTTACAGTTGATGGAGGCTTGATGTATATCAGATTTTGAGACGTATCCCAAGAGTTCTGTCTAAGGGTCGAGAGGATGCTAGATAAGTCACAGCAGTGGGCAGAAAATAGTTATTAAGAGTGGCAAAAGGCAATCCAAGACCATTTTGTTTCTTCACTTCTCTAGATTTATGTTCTACTCAGCCAGAGTCAAGAAGGCTGGAGGATCTATGGTGAAGATGTTGCTTCTTCAGAAAATTTTGGCTCACAATAGGAAATGCAAGACAGGAGACAGGAGAAGGCAAACTGCATGATCCAAATGCCAAAGGCTCTAGGGTGTGTGACTTTGCCAGACATAGCTGGAAAACCAGACAGTGGCCAGATATAACACACACATATGTTAACAACAACACATATGTTAACTGCAAGGTGTAGATGTTATTAAAAAAATACATGACTGATATACATGACTGATTCTGGAAATGGAGCTTGCTGGCCAGCTAGTGTTGCTAGTCGGTGAACTCCAGCTCCAGTGAGATGCTGGATCTTAAAAACAAAGTAGACAATGATAGAGGAAGACTCCTGAGGTTGACTTCTGGCCTCCACAGTACATGTGTGCATGTGTGCATATGTACAGACGTGTGCACAGTGCCAAACGATGTCTCAAGCCATAGTTACCTCTGTCAAATTTTAATTTCATATGCGGTGGTGCTTGACACACACACACATGCATCTCATGAATCATTTTCAACATTAACGAGGCCTTCTAGTGGAGTGGAGACAGGAACTCTGAACGTAGGCTCAGGTGTGATCCGGGTAATGATGATGCTGGGATTCAAGTTTAGAATTCTCTGAGCTCAATTCCAGGTTCTTTCTACTCCATCACAAGGTGGTCCCCCTCCCTGCAGACCGCAGGTGTTGAGGAGGAGGCTGGCTAAGGAGCACAAACATCATAAGGAGCAGGCATGGATTTGAATCGGTTCTCTTGCCAGGCTGCACGGAGCCTCCCTTGTCAACTGGTGTTTGGACAGCTCAGATACTGAGGACCCACAACAGCATGTCTGGTTTCCACTCTGGGGATCACTAAGTAACTCCAGGTTGGAAAAATGAACGTTTTTGCTGTGGGGTGGAGAGGCTTTCAGATGATTATGAATGGGGAAGGTTGGCAGCTGTTAATATTGACGGTTATTCCTTGAAAAATGACATCACGGTACCACTAATCAATTGTCTCCCAGAATGAAGAATGGAGAGCCCTGTTCTCAGGAAATCTAAACGAGCATTTATAAACACATTCTTTACAGGACTGATGGGAAAAACGAGCCTCATATCTGGCATGATGATCAGTTATTCAGGGTGATAAAGCAATTATTAGCTTTTGTGTTGGACACTGGATTCACAAAATTCTTTAAAGAAGAAGAAGAAAACAAAACAAAACATTGTATTCTGCAGCTACATGCCTGAGCTCCTGGCTGCTGTGATTGTGTGCTGCTTAGGTCGCTTGGCACTTGGTTGAAAGCTAAGAAGAACTGGGATTTTTTTTCCCCACTTGGTAAAATAACTTGTTTTGCACCTGACTGGAAATATCTGGGAGATATGTACCTGTTCCCAGCGTTTGCTGCTCATCTCCTGGAGCGAATTTTTTTGTGGACAGTGCATGGGGAGGAGTCATCCAACTCAGCTTGCATCCAATGTGACACATGAGGGGGTGTGGCTTCTCTCTCCTCCACAGCCCTGCTGGGACACAGGCCAAGGGAGGGATGGGCAGACTGCAGAGTGAATGCTGGGTGCTCATGTCTCAATGTAGTTGTCCCCTGACTTGAAGCAGGTGGGACTGGTGACCTCTTAGAATTGAAACAGCAGAGGTTATTGCTTCTATGGTGGTGTTTCAGATTTTAGTATGTCTGTTATATATCTTCCTGGAGCTTTCATAAAGCACGCAGCATTGCTGGGGAGGCTTACGTGGCAAGAAACGTGGCTTTTGCCTGGAAACCAGTGAAACTGAGAAAGACCTCAGTCTGATGGCTGTGAGGAAGCATGTCCTGCCTGCAGCCATGAGCATTCGGAAATGAACCTCTCCAGCTGAACCTGGAGATGAAGCTGCAGCCCTGGACGACACTGAGTGCAGACTTTAATCAAAGGGTCTCTCTACAGTGCCAGGTGTGGATTTCAGCCCACAGAAACCGTGCGCAGTAAACACAGGTAGCTATGGTTGCACACCCACCAATAGCCGAGTAAAAGGTAAAGTAACACACCCAGTGTCACCCAGGTGACCAATGACAGGCCTGGGGTCGAAACTAATTTCTATGACTATCCTTAAGAGTTCATCCAAGGGAAATCCTATATATGCTTAAGAGAGGCAGGAGAAAACAGGAGCTGGGGTGAGTGGAAGGAGGTGGACAATAGGTGGGAGGAATGGTTGAGGGATGTGAGCAGATTTATCCTTACATCAGGATGGAGGTCCAAGAATCTGACAGCATCATGGTGGCACTTGGTGGGGTCCAGGACTTTTCATACCTCTGACTTATTTTATTCTCTGAAGAACCATTTGAGATAGAGATAATGGCATTATTCTCAAAGAAAACCTATACTCAGGGATATTAAAGGGGTTGAGACATCTTATATTGTAGTCAGCAAGAGATGGGATTTGGACAAAGATGGGTCCAACCTTCTTGTCCTTTGCTGGACTCCAATGACAGCCCCCTTTCAGGTCAACATCAGTTATATAAAGCACCTGGGGAGAAACTATGATGTACACGTGATTATATCTCAATGGTACTTCAAAATCTGTCTCCTGGGGGTTGGTTATGAGTGAACACCCATCTGCCTGACACACGTGGGGACCTGACTGGGTGAGTGTGTTTTGAAAGTACTTGGGATGTGTTTGGGGCAGGTGACATAAAAGGTAAGGAGATAATTATCATGAAGGAAGTGATGTTTAATATATTACCAGTGTCCTAGAGTCAGGGAGTAGGTTCACACACACACACACACACACACACACACACACAGGGGAAGTACTCAGCACTCAGTTAGGTAGTGTCCCTCACTGTGAGTTTCAGGGGTGGGAGGCCTCAGCACCGGGCAGTGTGGCTAAGTCAGATGGTGTCACCAGAGCAAAGGACCTGACAGAAACATCACATTATAAGAGGATTTTTTTAAAGCACCCAATCTTAAGGATGTCAGCTGATGGTCCTCAGCACAGCTGGATCTGAGTCTAGTGTGAGACACATCACTATGGTGGAGGGACCTTGTGGAACAGGAGGCTGCAGACTTCACAGCCACAGGAGCCGAGAGCAGCTCACATCATGGTGCACAGGATGCAAGTGGAGCCCTCAAAGGCAAGGAACAGCCCTGAAGGATCCTTTCCCAGTGACCCACTTCCTCTAGCTGGGCTCTTATCTTAAAGTATCCAAAATCTTCCAAAATAGTTCCATAGCTGTGGACCAAAATCTCAGTGTTTACACCTGGGAAGGGCATTTTATACAGCCATATCACTATGTGGAAGACTTCATGGGTCTCTGAGCTATAGTGACATCCCTGGTTGACCGGCTGATGATGCTAGCTAGGGTCATTAGACTGGAAGACAATTTCCTGGAGTATAGAAGCCCTGGTAGGAGGATACAGGCATGGGATGCAGTAGGCTCTCAGACTAACTGCTGCCTGTAAGAATGCCATTCTAAGAGAGGTAGGCTGTCTTTTGTTCAACAAGCCCAAATGTCACAGCTCATAGGCATGGCATTAGAGGTGGCAGTGAAAACAATACCACACTTCCTGAGCTACTCATAGATTATTGGCAACAGTGAGGGGGGTCAGGTCCTTCTAAGGTATGAAGAACACTGCAGAAAGCACTCCTTGTGGTTACATTCTGGCCTCCATGCTACAGCAAGGCATACCCCATGGAGGAACACAGCTTACCCAGCTTATACCCCATAGCTTGCTCAGCCTGCCTTTCTTATAGTACCCACCTTCACAGAGGTGGCACCACCTACAGAGAGCTGGGCCCTCTCCAATCAAGAAAATGCCGGGCCAGCTTGCCCACAGGCGATTTGATGGTGGCGCTTCTCAGTTGGGGTCCCTCTTCTCAGATAACTCTAGCTTGCATTAACTTAACAAAACCCTAACCAGGGCACACAGATTGGTCATGCATCTGTAGTGAGGTGGGACTCCATCCCGTGTGTTCCTAGCTCATGTGTGCTTTGGGTTTCTTTTGCTGTTTGTCTAGCTAGAGTCAAGTGAAATTGGCATTCCTGGTCCTTTGTAATTAGAATCATGGTGACAATGACTTCCAAGTGGCAGCTTCCTTTCACATGGGATTTGTATGTCCAGAGTCTACTGGGCTTTGAGGTCTCCTATGCCCAAATCTGGCCAGTGTGACAGTGTCTCTTTCTGCTGCCTGAGGATCAAGATGTAGAACTCTCAGCTCCTTCTCCAACACCATGTCCCACCATGATGACAATGGACTGAACCTCTAAAACTGTAAGCTAGCCCCAATTAAATGTCTTCCTTTCAAAGAGTTGCCATGGTCAAGATGTCTCTTCACAGCAATAGAGACCCTACCTAAGACAATGAATACCCTGATCTGTTTTTCAACACGACACAATCTAGAAGTCACCTGAGAGCAGTGAATGACAATTGAGACAATGACTTCAAAAGATTGGCCCGTGGGGCACTGTCTTGACTGACATTTGATACGGAAGGAGTCAGCCAGTGTGAGGAGTGCTGTACCTGGGTAGACGGGTCCTAAGTGGTATAAGAAAGCAGTCTGAGCAAGCCACCAGGAGCAGGCCTGTAAGCAGTGTTCCTCCACGGTCTCTGCTTCAGTTCCTGCCTTGAGTTCCTGCCCCAGTCTCCCTCAGTGGCAGGCTGTAAAGAGGATGAGTGCGGCAAAGAACTCTTTCCTTTCCACATTGCTCTTAGTCATGGTTGCTTTATCAGGAGCAATAGAAACCCTAAGACCATCAACAACTGTGGCAAGAGAAGAGAATGCGTTTGGATAATGGACGTGGAGGGATCAAGCCAGGGGCTGGAGGATGCTCCCAGGCCAGCAGGGATGTGGAGAGAGGACAAAGTCCAGGTGAGCAGAAGCCGGGGAGTGGAGAGAAGGGAGCAGGTGTGGGTTCCTTAACATTTCCAAAGACAGAAACAGATTGGAAATCAGGGGGAGATGGGGGGGCTGGATTTAGATACAGTGAGTAACTGAGCTGTTTAACCGTCCACAAAATATTGATAAAGTACACACAAAGAGAAGAGAGACAAGAACACCAAGCCTCAGAAAACTCATTCTCCCATTTAAAAACAAGACTCACAGTATCAGTCATCCGTAGATTTGTTCTTCCCTCTCAGCAGTCATAGGAAGCCTGCAGCTTGTCATTTAGGCTTGGTGAAATTCTCCACCACGGTGGGTCCTGTGCAGGTTGTCATGTTGTTGAGACTCTTGTACCCAAGAATTGACTCTTCAATTTCTTTTAAAGTGTAAAGATATGAATATGAACATAAACAACCACGTAAACTTCTTAGGAAGCTTTTGTTTCCAGTCGTGCATAGAGGGTTTGTTTTGGAATAGTCCCAGAATTGTAGAGATTTGTTGAGTTTCCCTTTGCCCCAGGCTGAGAAACTGCTCTCACAGCTGTAGTGCAAGCTGTCAGCCACGAGGGGGAGCAGGGTGGCGCGGGCACCCCTCAAAGCTCTTCAAAGAGCTGCCCTGTTTCCATCATGACAAACCCCACTCACAGGCTGTGTGGGAATTGTGGTGCAGCTCAGCCGCAGGGAAAACGGAACTCTCTCAGGGGAATGTTGGTTTAAAACAATTACTGGTAGATCTTTCACATCATAGTCCCCTAAGGTGAGCCTTAACTGCAAAGGCGATGTCTAAGCAAACACCTTATCAAAAGAGATGTGGGGATGACAGACACATCCGTGAATGGGCTCAACAGGACACAAGAAACAGAACCAGAGAGCAAGTTCGAGGCCAACCTGGGCAACTTAGTGAGACTTTTCACAAGCTAAAAGCCCAAAGAGAGCTGGGCTGTAGCTCAGAGGCAGTGCTTGCCCACATAAGTGAAGCTGTTGGTTCCGTGCCCAGAACTAGAGGGAAAAGAAGAAGAAACTAAAAATAAAAACAGAGATGAGGATCCATCACACCAACTAGACTGGCTCAAACCTAAAATAACAACAATACCAGCTGTCAGTAAGGATGTGGATTGACAGATATATCATTTATTTCTGATGAGAATAAAAAAACAGGCCAACCACAGTCTTAGGTTTTCTGTTGCTGGGATAAAATACCATGATCAAGGCAACTTATAAAAGAAAGTGTTTAGCTGGGCTTGTGGTTTTAGAAAGTAAGAGTCCGTGATGGTGGAATGAAGGATTAGCCAGAAAAGTGGAGAGCTCACATCTGAACCCATAAGCAGGAGTCATAGAAGGCACATAGGGAACTCAGTCTTTTGAAACCACAAAGCCTCCCCCAATGAAGCCACACCCCTTAGTCCTTCCCAAACTTTCCACTACCTAGGAGCCAAGTGTGGTGGTTTGAATAAGAATGGACTGCATAGGCACATGTTTGACTCTTCAGTCCCTGGTTTTGTAAGGGAACCATAAGGGCCGAGGAGTACCATGCCACTTTAAGAAAGCAACAAAAAGAGACCACCATCTCATGGAATTGTACATGATCCTGCAAGTCAGTAAAACAACCTCCAGAAAGAAACTAAGTAAGAGTGCCCACACATCCTGAGTTCAGATGTCACTACAGTGAAACAAGAATCATGATTCCCCTGCCGTAGGATGGATTTGTGGCTGGCTACTTGGGAAGAGCTGTGTGCAGAGAGGAACCTCATGGCTATGATGAACTGAGTTTGGGCAACGGTAAAAACACCATTCAAAATCTGAGGAAGGGAGTCTTGTTGGTCTAGGATGCTGAGACGACTGGACATCCCAAAGCCAAAGAATGGAGTGTATCTTCTCACCATACATAAATAGAACTCATACCGGACCCAAACCCAACTATAAGCATCAAATAATATAGAGAGGAAAATTTTCCTTGCCTTGGATGCAACAGAGGATACTTGGTGGTAACAGCANAAAAAAAAGATAAGCAAAATGAGAGAAAAATATTTGCAAAGAATATACCAGATAAAGGACTTGAATCCAGAATGTACAAGAATACCTAAGAAACAACCCAATTTAAAAATAAGCAACATGTAAATGCAAAGAGGATAGAGAGACGTCCAATAAGGACCTGTAAGAGTACTTGACATCATTGGCAATCAAGGAAGCACTAATTGAAACACAATGAGATCCTACTTCACCTCATCTGATGTGGCTACAATCAGGACTGTGGTTCTAACGAGTGTTGCTAGCAGCCTGGAGAAACAACAGCAGCCATCATGATTTGGGGGTAGATACATGCAGCCACTGGGAAACCGCCTGGAAGTTTCTCAGACAATCAGGGAGTTAAAAGGCAACTCCATTCTAGGTGTCTTCCTAGAGAAGTGAAAACAGAGCCGCACCCAAACCCATAGGTAGATAACACAGCATCGTTCATGAGAGGACAGAGGTGGGTGCCGCCAAAATGTCTGTCACAAAACAATGAAATACAATATGGTGTCTCCATACCATAGCATATTTTCAGAAACAAGAAAGTTGAATGTATTGACTCACGCTTAAACATGCCTGAAACTTGAAAACCCGCAGAGCTGAACAAGCCAATCACAAGAGACCTCACATTACAAACCACAATCCTTTGATGTTTACAGAAACTTAGACCACAGCAGAGGTTCTGCAGGCTAAAGGATGAAGTTTTCGGGGTAAAAGCAAAGGTTTTGGCATGTCTTTATGAGGGATAAAAATGTCCCCAAATTGACTGCAATGGTACTTATACGTATCTGTGAATACACTAAAATTTCTCTGTTCTCGCCAAATGAGTTTTATTATATTGAGTGAATTGCATTGCAATAGGAACAATGAGCACAATTGCAATAAACAAGAGGCTGAACAACTGCGTTTATAACAAACAATGGGTTTGAATCGTGAGATTGAAAAATCCTCCTTGAAAGAAAAGTTTAGGATTGGATGGTCTTCTGACAT
>LOJH01033234.1:0-16058 GCA_001685095.1 Ellobius talpinus | reverse complement strand
AAAATCAAATAGTAGAATTGGACTTAAAATCACTTAAGAAACCCAATTCTTAAATGTGCAGGAGAGAAAGCCAGGAAAACCACAATGAGCTAATAATCTACAAAATCCTCTGAAGTCACAGAAACCAATTGTCTTAGTTAGGGTTTCCATTGCTGTGAAGGGACACCATGACCACGGCAACACTTTATTTTTTAATTTTTTTATTGATTCTTTGTAAATTTCACATCATGTACCCCAGTCACACTCACCTCCCTGTCCCTGCATTTCCACCCTTCGCCCTTTCAGCCTAGCCCCCAAAATAAAACGAGCAAACAAACCAAAAGCTCACCATGGAAGTTGATGTGTGCCATGGTGTATCATACATACAGTATATACTTTGGTCCAAACAGCTTTACTTACAAATGCTCATTGCAATGAGTCATTGGACGGTTGAGGCCCCTGGCTTCTACCACACCACCAACACTGGACCCTCACCAGGGCTTCTCTCAGATATCCTGTTGTTGCCCTGTGTCATGGAGATCCTGCAGCCTTGGGTCTGCAGGATTGTCCCCTTTATGTCCTCCAGAAGTTCATGGATGGGGTAGATGTTGGGGTGTTCCAACTCGGAGCCCTGCACCTGGGCCTGGGAGGTAGCTGAATTGGCCATCCTGCCCACTCTCTTGCATGCATGCCACCAGGGCCAGCTCTCCTACGTTGCCCAGGAGAGGGGTGGGTCCAGTTCTGCCTGTGGTAGCTGGCAGGGGCAGGACCTACTCTCCCATGCTCATGCCGTCAGGGCTGGCTCTCCCTCATCCACACCACCAAGGCCAGCTCTCTATCACTGCGAGGGGTGGGACCAGCTCTGCCACACTGGACTACAGCAACTTTTACAAAGGAACATTTAGTTAGGGATAGCTTACAGTTTCAGAGGTTTAGTTCATTATTCTCGACACGGCAGCATGGAGGCAGACATGGTTCTGGAGAAGGAGCTGAGAGATCTGTGTCTTGATTTGCAGGCAACAGGATGTGAACTGTCTACCACACGAGTATAACGAGCAATGGAGACCTCAAAGCCCACCCCACAGTGATACACTTCTTCCCACAAAGCCAGACCTACCCCAAACAAAGCCATACCTCCTAATAGTGCCACTCCCTCTGGGGGCAGATGATGTGGAATGTCCTTCTGTATATCTGTTGCTTTTATTGGCTAATGAATAAAGCTGTTTCAGCCAATGGCTTAGCAGAGTAAAGCCAGGTGGGAAATCCGAACAGAGATATAAAGAGAGAGGAGGCAGAGTCAAGGAGACGCTGTTTAACTGCCGAAGGAGAAGGATGCCAGAACATTACCGGTAGGCCACAACCTCATAGTGATACACAAATGAATAGAAATTGGTTAATTTAAGATGCAAGAGCTAGCTAGGAAAATGCTAAGCTATTGATCAAACAGTGTTGTAATTAATATAGTTTCTGTGTGGTTGTTTGGGTGTGGGTGGTCGGGAAATGAATGAGCAGTCTCGGCTTACAGGCCGTTTTCTTTCAAAGCATCACACTGGCACACCTGGTCAATGTGGCAGGTGTTTATACAAATGAGAAAGTGAAGGTGCAGATAAATGAATCCAAGAGGATTCATTGAAATTCTCTGCAGTTAGGCCCTCGGCGGCTACCATCCATCTGTCTAGCTATTAATTTCCGCTCCTCCCCATCTCACTTTAGAGAAGCAGAAGGATGAAGCGTTGGTCTTGTCAACCCCCTCTGCTATGATTTAAGTGTGTTCTCCAAAGGTTTGCCTGCTGGGGGCTTGGTATTTCCTGCGGCAATGGGAAGGTGGTAGAATCTTTAAGATGTGGAGCCTATATTGCTGATGATACTGCAGACTTTGGACAAAGGATTCAGAAGATCTGAGCTGGATCCGAAAGCCTCCTTGATCTCATAGTGACAGAGAGTACCACGGAGGCTACCCAGGGAAGAAGGCAATCAATAGTCCTCCCTTACTTTGATACTTGTGAACTATAAAATGACCAGTATGATAAGATATCTGTAAAGATGTTTTAAGTGAGACTTCCATGTTGGTAGCAACCAGCAGCTGTCTACCTGGACTTAAAGACCACTCAATAGTAGGTGCTTGGTACTAGAACTACAGCCAAGTACTTAGGGCCAGTGAGGTCAGGGACCTTCGAGTACTTCTGTCACTTTGCTGGGCCTAAATTCCAAAATATAGTCTAAAACTTATCCTTATACCCACAGACTCATGTAGCCCTCACCCCCAGCCTAATAAGCTTCTCTTTACAGCAAATGGAAACCACCACTGGAAGTAGGGCTGATATATGAGTCAGTGGTAGAGTACTTCTTGTTTAGCATATTAAAGGCCTTGGATTCAATCTCCAAACACACACACACACAGAGAGAGAGAGAGAGAGAGAGGCATATAAGCTTGTACGTACACACACACACACAGAGGCATACAAGCATGTACGTACACACACAAACACACACACACATAATGAACATTTAAAAAAAGGTTTGCTCCCAAGACCTGAAAATCTAAACCTTTGGTGAGGGGAATTAAGTTGGTAATCAACTGGTGCAGAGATGGGAAGTTAGCTCGGATGACAAGATGGACTGAATAATCAGAGGAACCTTACAAATGGAAGAGAAAGCCGTTAAGAGGTGACAGCCCAAGAAGGTACAAGACAAAATATAGAAACTGGGAAATAAAAAAGTCCAACGGAGAGCACGGACAACGGCACTTGTGTAAAGGGATGAAGCATCCTTGAAGTCAAGAGCCTGAATGAGGGGGTTAGGTACCTCAGTCTAATCAGAGAAAACAGTCTGTGCGCAGTGACGGTCTCAGGGCTTCTAGGTATAGCTGATTTTCTCTTTTGTTACAGGTGAAACGGGATAAAAACATTTTCTTACATACTAAAAAGGGCAGGAGAAGATGTCGCTGATATTCTTGCATATTATTAAGACTAAAGAACGCCAGGTCATCATGAAGGGGTGTGACGACATTTAAAGTGGGGGGAACAGTTAGAGGAACGGCTGTGTTTGTACTTTGTGGCTGCAGAAGTGGCAAAAGGTACATGAGGTGTCGTGACAGTGTTCTTAATGGACTGTCCTGTGCTCTACCCACATTTCCCAGGGTAATTAAACCAAAGCCTCATGCTTCCAGAGTTGGATAAAAAGTGTAAACTTGTTTGGATTGGTTTCGCTATTTCAAAAAAATTCAAGGAAAAAAAATAGCACAAATTTTCCTTTCGAGAAAGAGAGAATCATTTCTGGGGGAACGGAAATGACTTTGTTTTGGCAGGGTATATAATGCTAAGTAAAATTTACACTTGCCACATTGGAAAAAAAAATCCCTAACTCTCAAGAAGGGAATAGCAGGAGTGAGTGGAGGTGGCGATGGATAAGAGTAGCCCATGCTGCTAATTGTCCAAATGTCCCTTGAAGCCCAGTGGAGGCATAAGTGGTCTGTAAACAGCTCCTGGATAACTTTGTTAATTAATGTCAATGGCCCCTATTGACTGTGACTTCTCTAAAGCCAAGTCACTTGTCAGTCTGCACGCCTTACTCTGGAGAATGTGATGGTAAAGGGGAAAAACAGCCCTTCTGAGTCACGCTGCCTGATCTTTAAACAGCCGCAGTAGCAGCAGCTGCGAGATGCTGGGTTTGGCTTGGGTTGACGACTCCTCAAACAGGAAGCCGGCCTGATGCTGTCAGGGGCATCCTCAACATGCCAACAGCAAGCAATGCTTAAATGTTTCTTGCCTACTCGATTTCTGTAGCAGTCTAACTTTTCTTAAGGGACTTTTGTCTTTGGGGAAGTGATAATTCGATGGGACCAACGTGAGTGCCCAGTACAAAGTGGTAGACAGAGTTGGCCACTCAATATGATACTGATTGACGTGAATTACATACAGTGTGGAAAGTAGCAGAAAAGTTCATTGTCTCTTCTTATTTATAGCATATATTCTGAGCCTCCTTTCTATGGTAGGAATAGTGGTTCCATCCAAGTACTTTATGGTTGTATATGAAATCCATTTAACAAATGTTTACCAAGCCCCTTAGCAAAAGTCACATTTTGTTAACAGTTCGGAGAGGGAGGAGAGACATATAATTATATCAAACAGATCCCTTGCTCACATAGAAAGAGGAGAGACAGTAATATAAAATTATATCAAACAGATCCCTTGCTCGCATAGAACGCACAGTCTAGAATGTCAGGAGGGCTAGAATAACGTTCTGCTTTATGTGGTTGCATAGCAATAGTGGGGATGTCCTTAAACAGGTTTTATTTTATCAACTTGGAGTATTAGATAAATGCTTGAAAATAAGATTAAAACTTATGATTTGAAGAGAGAGAGGAAAGCAAGCAAGCAAGCAGGCAGGCAGGCAGGCAAACAATCATAGGAGGAAAGGAAACTAAGGGCAAGCATAGCAGCAGATACCTATATCTTAGAATTTGGGAGGCTAAGGCAGGAAGCTTGCTGTGAGTTCAAGAACAGCCTAGACTACATAGCAAGATCCTGTCTCAAAAACTAGATAAAAAGCAAGTATCATTAATATAATATAGTATAGTGTAGTGTAGTGTAATGTAATGTAATGTAATGTAATATAATATAATATAATATAAAAGAGTAGACTAGGATTGGGGCATAGCATCTTCTGAAGACAACAGAACATCTCTGGGATTATAATTCATACCCCACATGTTGTCTGCTATGTTTGTTTCCAGGGTTACCCTGACTAGGTACTTGTTTGTTCATGTCTTGCTGAGTACCTGCGTTGGGCTTTGGGAGTTATCCAACAAGGGTGGCCTTTAGCATCTATTATTTGGGCTTATACTGAAGATAATGAATGACTCAAGGCATAGAAATAAAAATGTGTTTTCTGTTGATTACATGATTATATAAATCATTATGGATGATTTTAGCTTTGTTTGCTTGCCCTGTGTTTTAAGAAATTGCTTTTATAAGCATAATTTTCTTTTTATTAAAAACCATTAAAATGTTGTTAGTGATTGTTTAAATCTGTCATCTACTTGCTCTCCTTTGTCCTTGTTAAGAAACTCAATATTAACATAATTATTAACATAATATATATTATGACTTTACCAAAAAGAGAGCAAGAGACTTATGGCTTGTTTATGACATGTGTGCATAGAAGAGAAATAAAATAGATAAATAAATGAACACCTACTTCCCCTAAACAATGAGTAGCTGGAGAAACTGTCCTAGCTATCTTGTATCTTGGAAATGAAATCAGCACATCTGCATATCCGTGGTTTTTGAATTACTATCCAAAATATTTGAGATATAGAATTACCTGCTGATGGATGGATGAAGGGAATGTATACACACTCAAATGTTATTTATCAATAAAGGACTTGCGATGAGATCTGAAAGTTTCAGTAATCTATGGACAGAAAAAAAATTAATTTAGATGGCAGTCTGATATTATGACCATTTAGCAAAATAATAGCAATAGGTTCAATCCTGGGGCCTGTGAGCTCCCCAACCATGTGTTCTTGGCCAGATTTGCAGTATCAGAAACATGTTTCCTTCTGTGAGGTGGGCCATAAATCCAAGCAGAATGTGCTTGGGTGCCCTCCTATTATCTGTGCCACTATTGCCCACAAGGACATATCTTGCTATGCCAGTGAGCATTGCAGTTCACAGGGTTCATTGCTGGTTAAGACTGTTGATTTACCTCACCTCAGCATCCTGCATTACACCTTCTAGGCCTCTGAGAGCTAGCCAGGAGCTCAGAAGCTTCCTAATCAGTGCCAACTTGACTTCTACATGTCCTGTGACCATAGTGTGTATTGTATTTAGCGACAGGGTCTTTACAATCAAGTTCTACTGCAAAAAAGAGCAATGACAATAGCTTAAATTATTTTGGAGTCTCAGAGATGGCTTTGACCAATAATTCAAGAGGAAATGTCCTACACTCTTTATTCGGCAACCTATGGCTTCTGGGATGAGCATAATCCTCATGTAAGCTATATCCAATGAAACTCTTTTATATGACTATATGCATATATGTATGCAAGGAGCTTACAAAATAGCTATATGTATGATTTTTCAAAATCTATGGTGTTAGGTATCCCTTCCCCAACCTCCTCTTCTGTCCCTACTTAAAGCTCTCTTCCCTCCACTTTGTACCACAGGAAAGTGCAGAGAATAAGTGACCATGGAAAGCTCAGACACAAACTGACCGTGTATATCACACCTCCTCCTGAAGGTTCAGGCGCCATTGCAGAATAGGGGGCAGAAAGATTTTAACAGCAAGAGGTCAGGGTTTGGGGGGAGCAGAATTAAATAGTGTCTTTTTGCTTTGACATACCACTGAACTCATAAACTCAGCAGCTGTGGCTGCCTGCATAAGACCTGTACAGAATCTAACCAGCCGGCATTCTAGCATGAGGTAGGAGGGGATTTATATACTCCTATCTTTAATGGGGAAACTGTGGACAGTGTGTTGCATCTTGTGCAACAGGGCAAGACAGTGCAAAAGTTCCTCCATTTCACATTCTTGCTAGGCCACTGGAGGTTTAACTTAATATTATCTCCTTGATGGAGGATCCCATGGGAAATTACCCAACTCTATTCTAGGATCCAAAGGTCAGGGCATCCTAGCTAACTTAGCTTAGCTTTTATTAAAACTCCTTGCTTCAAACTGCTTACTTCTGCAAAGTCCCCTGTAGCAGCTGCCCAGTGAGATGCTAGGACATAGGACATGGTTTCTGCTAAAACAAACAAACAAACAAACAAACAAACAAACAAAAACCCTATGCTCTGGACACTCAAGACCACATCTAGGTTCCTGAACGCTTGGGTGTCATCCCAGCTGGCTGGAATAAAGACTTTCAAATTGCCTAGAGACTGCGCCTTAGGGGGTCACCTCTAGTGGGCTACCCATGAAAGTGGATGGCTTCTTTGGGAGTGAGGATCTGTTTTCTTTAAGGACACGACCCTTGGCAAATCGCCACAGTCTAGTGCATGACCCTGATTCCAGAAGGACAGCAACAAATGCAGGAGACAGGAGGTGGGTCTTGGAGGAGGTAGGGGAAGGAGTTGAGTGTGAATGTGATTAAAGCCCATTGTATGAAATTCTCAAAGAAATGATAAAAGTCTTTATAAAAGGAATCCTGTGAGTTGCAGCAAAATGCATAGACCCAGAGGATATTATGTTAAGTGAAATGGACACAAATGTAGAAACAAACCTAGAATTCTGAGTGATAGAGGCTGTGTGGATAGAAAGAGGTTGGATTTGACCAGTTTGTGCTGTATGTATGTGTTGAACTACTACATAGAATATTATATATATATATACATATATATATATCACATCTAAGTAAAAATAAGACATAATAAAAGCAAGCAGAAATCCAATTAGCAAAGCCTGACTCACAAATAAGGCCCTTGGACACCTGGCCAGACTGTTGACTCTATCAGCAGCCAGGACTGCACATTTCGGCCACAGATGACTATTCAGTAGGCTTTCTGGGCTCAACCTGGAAATGGCCTATCTGACAACTTTGACTAGAGTAGGAGAGCAGCCCTCCTGGATCTGTCCCAGCTGGTAAGGAAAGACAGATGCTCAGTACAAACACTGTAGCAAGTGATGGAGACAGCAGGAAAGAAAAGGTGCACCAGGAGAGGGTGCTTTGTCGGACGAAACATGTGGTCAAGGGGAGCCACAAATGAGGTGTTCCTGCTCTAATGGGAGCTGTAACCCTGAAGACTTCATTTCAACTTGCCGTGCAGATGGCAGGCCAGGGGAAAATATGGTAGTTAAGAGGAAACTGAGGTAGCTTAAAAAGAATGACAATGCCCAGGAAATAGGGGAACTGCACATCAGGTAGACATAGGACTCATGGAAGTGTGTATCAGAACTGTATCTGTGCACAGTATGCTGACCATTCTCTTGCTTTCTACAAGATAATTCCCCTGGAAGAATCTGTGCTGAGAAGAGTCCCCAGACATTATGCAGATGTAGGTGTACAAGAATATAGATATGTTTTCGCTATTTTTTTCATACTAAGAAATCAACCGAAATAAAAGGCTTTAATAGTAATAAGAATGGCCTGGTTAAATTACAGCACGTTATTAACATGAACATTACACAGTAATTAAAAGTCATATTGATTTATGGTCACTGAGCTATGTATAACATTTCGTACCAACTCTTAAATGAAAAAGTAGTTTTAAAAGTACTGTGTACGAATTAATTTTGTTCTTGTTAAAAAATTAAAACACTTATAAATACATGTGGTTTAAAAATTCTGAAAGGTTGTGCCAAAAAAATATGCTGGCAGTAGTTATAATTAGCTGGCCAGATTACAGGTATTTGAAAATGTATCTGCTTATCTGTGTATTTTGGATCTGTCAGAAATATAAGTTATTGACATAATAATACAAACTGAGTTAACATTTGAAGGGGAGATGGGAGACAAGGGCAAGAGGATTATTCTATTTTACCCTCCATTCTCAGAGATCCCACATTTAGTGACCCTCAGCTCCTGGAGGAGGTGAACACACTGTGAATCCCAGGGCCTCCTCCGTCCCAGGCATTTCTCCGGGGAGTCTGGTACTGCGGCACCGACAGGCGGAGCCGGATGATGAATGGTTCCACAGTAAGGGTCGTGGGGTGCAGGACCTGGAACAGGAACCATGATAAGTCAAAGCCGTCCCACTACTGAAATATAGAGTGGAGTTGAAAAAGAGGGAGGGAGGGAAGGAAGGAGGGAGGAAGAGAAGGGGGAGAGAATTCTCAGGAAGAACAGAATGGCCAAGTGAGACTCAGAGGAAGAACAGAATGGGGCAAGTGAGGGATGGGAGGCTCAGCCTCTTTACTGTGCGCCTTCGATCCCTCTTCCCAGCTTTATTTCATATGCAGCTTTTAGAACATCCGTAACATTGTGCTTTATTTTTAAAGTAAGGATTGCTTTTATTGCATCAGACTGAAGTGTTCCTGTTTGCAGAGAGCATCCACAAAGACTGGTGATCGAAACCCTTTTCTCGTCCTGCAGGACAGGACAAGGGTAGACTGAGCGAACCTTCCCTTAATTCACCGCTGCTCTCCTCCTCTGGTATGTCCACCAGTCTCTTCCTGGGGTGACTAGAAAGTGTCTTAGACGTGGTGATTTTGGAACAATACAAAATGTATTCCTTACAGTTCTGGAGGCCGGGGAGAGTCAGAACTCATGGCCCGGATGATCAGGTGCCTGATGTAAGCAAAATGAGGCAGAGAGGCAGACAAACTTGATCTCAACAGACTGAGACTGGCTATTGAAGAGGGAGAGACCTCGATCTTTCATGTTAAGCACATTTAGAGGGCCTGGGAGCCATGGGCATGCGCACACACACACACACACACACACACACACACACCTGTAACAGAAAGTTAGAGCTCTTCTGTTGTGGTTTGAACGGAAGCAGGGCAGGTTGTTGTCGATATCCTGGCAAGCTGCAACCGCAGGTGGAGTGGAATGGTCGGGCTGGGGCCAGGCAATTCTTTATGGTTAGGGGCTATTGCCCAGTACAACCTGACTCAACTCCTCATGAGCTGAGTCTATTATCCAACACCTGGGAAGAGTTTCTATACGCTTCCAAGATGGCACCTTGTGGCTCTGTGCTTTTACATGGTGGAAGCCAGGAGGAAGAGGGCATGAATTTTCTCCCAAAAGTCCACCCATATGGACACTAAGGCCATCTCTGAGAATGGAGCCCTCGTGGCCTAACTGCCTCCTCAAGTTCCACCTCTCTTATTTTTGCACTGGAGATTGAGTTTCACTGTGAATTTTGAGGGAGACAGAAACCACCAAGTCAGAGCAAAAACCACACTGGACACTGAGAAATCGTGGAGGGAAATTCACTTTTAGGAGTTGGTAGAATAAAATGAGAGAAACAAAATGTTTCTCCAGAGCAGATGAAACTCCTGACTCATATCTCCCTCCAATTATAGTTCTGTGGCTCTCTGAAAAGGCGTTTGAAGGTGAGGAATTTTACAACGCAGCTCTCCAACTCAATATTCTGAATTCTGTTGTGCAGAACTTTGTCTAATGTGCTCGGCAGCCTTGGCGAAAAGAGGACTCTATAAATGCATCGTTGATATCATAATATAAATTGAATGAGAATGTTCTTTCTGTTGTGCCGGGTTCTTTCTGGAGGTGATTATGTCTGCAGGAATCTTGTCAGCTCTCTCCTTGCAGAGAACTGACTGCTCCGTTTTCACTTCTGTCACGTGCCGCCCCTTTGGTACTTTCTGTTCCTTCTGGATTTTTAAGTCAAGTAACCTATCACGTTATGATTTGGAGTTTAGACTTATGACATTTGAACTGCAGCATGAAGTCCCCCTTGGTCTTCCGAGAGTGAACTGTAAGTGCATTTTGAGAGGCAAACAGTACCAGTTTGCCTCCTTGATTGTTGACAAGGTCAAATGGTGGCTCAACAAATTAGGATGCTAACATTTGTCTCGAACAAGTTTCTAGCTGCTTCATTTACATTTTAACACCATAAAAGCTTCTGGGATATAATTAAAAAATGTAAGTTTTCTGAATTATAGCATTAGAATCTATTATGTCAGTAAAAGCTCTAACATGCTTGATTAACTCCCTGGGTTTTTTTTATTATTATTCTATTATAAAGTTAGTGTAGCTTTTCTTTCTCCTAGGTGACTTTGATATCTATTCTGTTTATCATCTATGTTGCTACCCCTCCCCCCGGTGTTTCTTTTATGCCCAATCAAGTACCAAAGTCTTTTCTTTGTAAAACTCAACCTCTTTCTGATTTTGAAGTCTTTATATGATTTATTCTTAGTCAGTTCTAGTTTCCTGAGTCTAGCTTGCAGTACTTGCTAAGGTTCACTGATGAAGGTTTAGAATGCTTTCTTCTAGAGGGCTGGCACCTTTCTTACTTGCTCAGGGACCATAGGTCAGTGGATTAGCAAAGATGTCCATGTTAGCACCGTGGGGCTTGGTCTTTGACATGAATGACTACTTTGGCTAGGGACATCTGGCTGCAGACAGTCTATCAGCTAGGAGGCTGTAACTTCAATGGAAATGAAAGTAAGACAAACCAGGAATTCTGAGAGGAAACCCCGTGACCAAAGGCAGCAAGACGATAAGGTAGAAGGGTGGTGGGAGACAGAAATGGAGAGGAAGCAGAAGCTGTAACCAGAACAAGGGGGCAGAAGACCAGGACACAGCTATTTGCAGAAGCTGGAGATGCAGAAGGCCAGATAGACAGTGTGGTTTGTGATACCTGAAGGGTTCTGCAGACTTCTGGGGAGGAGAGGGTGACAAGACGACAGATCTAGAACTGCTTTGGGTTCCCAGCCTGCCCCCAGCCTGCCCCTTCATGGAAGGTTCAAGACCTCAGGTACTCCCAAGTTCCGTAGATATTCCTCCGTGCTCATCTTTAAATTATACATCCTATCCTTTAAGTTGACACAAAGGAGCTTAAATAGGACACACGCTTTGCCTCCACTCAAGTTAGCAAGAGCTGTGATTAAGACTGCAAATGACGTGGCCCCTCCCCAGCTTCTTTGTTCTGTGCATCACAGAGAAGCTCCCAAACTGTCTTAGAGTTTTGCTTTCCCCCTCAGCATTCAGAAGTAGGCTTATAAAAGGCTAATTAATGCAACAGAAGTTATACCAAGGGTAAATGTATCCCACTTCTGAAACATTTCCTTTACCAAACTCCCATCCTCTTGCACTGAGGTCTTTTAATAGACTTCTGTTTGATGTCATAAGGGTCAGGACTGTGAGCGCCCATTGGCTTTCTCTTCTCATGAGTCACAAGTATTTACATACATTAATTAGTTTAATCTTCACCACAGCTCTCTAAAGAAGTCATCATCTTCTTTTAGTAGAGGACGCTGAGGCTCTCAGAGGCCAAATAATTGACGTGCAGCAATTAAGTTGGATTTGAATTATAAACCGCTTGATATTGGATCTGTAGATCTAATAGGGACACCTCTCTTTGATGTTCACTATCCCCATGGCCAAGTCCCTTCTGCCTTCTTAAAGTTGTCACTAAGGCCAATACCAGCTGTTGGTCTGAATTCTTCCCAATGTTTAGATTCTTTGCTTGTGCTTTATGCTTCCCTGTCAACAAATGTCTGATAAACATCCCTACTGGATGAATATATTTGAAGATAAGTGAGGATAGCATTTCACTTTGGTGCCATGGAATCCTGCTTGTGATGTCTATCTCTTCAGATATTCCATCGAGACTAGATTTCCTCTATGTCCAGCCCAGTGCAGACTTGGACCTATGAACATCATTTCTTCCTAAGGAATGCTTCATTTTCTCTATGTTTCTAATGCCTAATTCTGTTCTTTCCCTTCACACAGCAAAGCCTGGCAAGCGGTGAGGTGCTGAGGGCAGTACAGGGCTAGCTATCCTCTTCATAAGCCACCCTGAGACCGACAGGTGGTGGCCACACATGATCAGTGCATGTGACTTCTTGCTCATCCATATTCTGTGACATCTAGCTGCTTTGCCCAGTTCCATGGCTGCCCATGGTGCCCGGCAGATGCTATGCTTAGAGTTTGTGGTCCTTCTGGGAACATCCCTGATTAAAAAAATAAAATCCATTTCTTCAAGAAATTCTGATCCCCAAAATTTTCTGACATCTTGCTAGAGAAAACAGATTCTTTATTCAAGCTCCGAATGTCGTTTTCTTATGCGAGCAGAAGGGAAAAGGCTAGCCTCAAACCATAATTTTCCTTATGACAATCTCAAATTTTCCAGTCGCTTGATAAGAATGTCTCATCTCCACAGAAGTGGCGGGAGCTCCTTCACAACCCGAGAAGTGTCTGCTGAGAGAAGCAGCCTCTTGCTACTCTTACTTACTTGCTGGGGGACTGGCACTATGAGTTGCCTTCCCTGGAGCTGCTCTATCTTGTCCTTGTTGGGTTAGGTCTGTTAGAAATGCAGAAAATGCCAGCCAAACTTTTCCACGCCTCCCTTGCAGCCTGCACAGACATGGCAAGTAAATCAGCTTGGACTCCCGCCATGCTAAGGGATGTCTGCTGCGAGCTTTGGGGGAATGCCTTCACTAAAGCATTGCTGTTTTCATTTTTGGGTGTGATTTCTTTTTCCCTGAAAATGGCCTGTGAAATTGCTTCAACCTTTTTGAGCATATGAGAGGAAGAACCAATGTCCCAATGTGAACGCTAAAGCACAAAAAAAGAGAAAAAAATCACCTGAGTCCAAGTGCTATTTTACCAATCTTAAAAACACACTGACTTGACATCCATATGCATATGGTGGCATATATATATATATATATCACATATATAATGACAGTAAAATATTAATAGCATTATTGTATACTTCTATGGGGCCAGTTATAAGTCAGATTTATTTATTATTTATTTATTATGCAAACTTGTGAATTCCTGAGTTGGTTAAGCTGTATCTTTTAGTAGGTGTTCTAGTATTTGCAGCTGTAAACATCCTAACTAAGACAGTCTGGTCCTTCCTTGGTCTCTCTCAGCACAGATATCTCTTCTATAGGGTTCCATGGAATCTGCATGGGGAAGCACCCTCACACAATCTACTGCATATTTCATAGCTAGTGTTCAACATGTCAGTTTTTTACCCTACCCATAGACATATCAGAACTGGGGCTTTCTTTCATTGCTATTGTCTGCCTTGCATATTTTATTGGTAGTTATGACTAATAACAGTTAACACACCAAAAGCTACAGTTTTATTTTTACGTATTTCATATGAGTCTTGTAATAACCATTAACAAAAGCTGAACAGTGCTCCAGATGGAAGAAAAGCAGGCTTTTTTTTTTTCTGAAGCCAAGAAGTAAGTTTTCTGTGCTTTGATTTTCTACCTCCTCTCTTGATAGTTCACAGCTTGAAGAATGAAGAGGGGCCACAGGGGAGGGGCAAGCATACTAAGAGCCTTTCAGTGTTAGAGTCGGTCACAACCCGCATAGCCTCGTGGTCGACTTGGGTGACTCCTAGGATGAGTTGCTAGCCTTGTCTGTGAGACAGAGTTCCCAGTAGCATTTCCCTCTTAACTTCCACCATTCCAACAAGACAATGCTTGCCACATAAAGGGCACCTTATTAAAATGTGCCCTTTTGGTTTCCAGTGTAAACAGAATGGTTGGTGTGAGATGTTCAATTTTCTCTCTCTTTTGAAGGGTTCAAGATCATATATATGTCTAGACAGATTATAAAGCCTGTGCCCAAATGTCCCTGGGGACCATCTCATTTGAATATAAGTACCCTGGTAGCAAAGTGAAGTCTGGGCTTAAATGAGAACTCTATCATTTAGTTCTGTTCACTGTTTAAAGAGTTCCTTTAAAGAGGATCAGTGGGATTCTTGGGTATTAAATGTGTCTTCCAAGGCAATATTTTAACAAAGTAAGTATAACATAGCAAGGTCCCGGATTAATCTTTACTTAAACTACCCATGAGCTCAAGAGGCAAAGGAAAAATATCCTTGGAAAATTGTGGAGACTTTTGTTGAAACCGTGTGTCAAGTACGAGAAATTGCTAGGTGCTTGATTACTAAGCCCCATGCAGGCTAGTGTTGCTGCTTCAGAATTATCCCAGGTTAACAGGACTTCCCATGGGGAACCTACAGTTTTAGCCCTTTATTTACCCCCTTCCCAGGTTGTGAAGCTGTAATCTCCCTGGGTTTGGATCTTGGGGGGTCAGCTGAATGTCTGGGGGTAATTGTATTCTCTGTAGGGTTCTCACTGCTGGGGATCCAGAACTTCTCAATGCAATAATGTGTTTTCTATTTAATAATGTCTTTTCTGGGATCCTTCACAGTTTATTTTTAACAACTGGTACCGAGCCCTGGTTTTGTTTGCCTGCATCAGAGTGTGGGCAGTTGGAAGCACATAGCAATTTCCCAACACAGAGGGTTTATCTGGTGTCAGTCATTAGGAAGCCGTTGTTGCCTCCTTCTTCAATACTCTACGACTAGGACCATATTAGGTTATCTGTATTGGTGCACACAGTTTTCATTTTTCAGTACTTAATTTTGTTCTTGAAGAATTCCTATAAAAATTACAGTGGTTTTTTTTTTAAAGGGACTAATGCATGTATATGTATGTGTGTGAGAGAGGGGGAGTGTGGTAGGGAGGGAGAGAGGGAGGGAAAAAGAGAAGGAGGGGGAAGGGAGGAGGGGGAAGAGAGTGAGAGAGCTAGCATTTTCAAATTATATCTTGGACTTCAAAGAGCAGATGAAGCAATTGATTTCTGTAAGGTTTGATTAGATAGGTACATGGGTTTTCCATTTGTCCTAAAATATCTTCTTCACTTTCTGCTTTGATTTATTCCTTTGAATTAATATTGCCTTTCCCTAGCAGGCTCTTTTAAAAGGCAAATCAGGGGCTGGGATGATTTTTCAAAATGGTGACAAGTTCCAGAAAGGGACTCAAGTGATCCTGCAGCCTCCTCCTGTTCCCCAGCAGCAATACATACCTGGAGATACGTTGCAGCAACCATTGAAGGCTCCCCCTCTCCTGAGCAGCCATCCACAGTCCAGCTTCTCAGACACATGGAGCTGCTTATCCCTTCCTCCAGCTCTTTGTTCTCACATGTAGAGAATAATAGCTTGCTCTTTAAATTTCCTGGTTTTGAGGGAATGTTAACAGCCAATTAAGCAATTTTTAGATGCCAGTTCTTTGCCTGGTTTCACAGGAGGTAGGTGTCAAGGTTGCGAGCCCACAAATCTCTTATTGACAATGAGACTGAGCAGAGGGAGAGGAGAAAAAAGAGAAAAAGTCAGTTCACTTGGAGGAGCACGCAGAGTCAGACTTTGATGATATGTAAAATTCAAAATGAATTAAAAGGCAATAACGTCTGGACAAGAGAAAAGGAGCTAGGGAAAGTGTTCCAGACAGAGAGGCAGGGTGCACCAAGGCCAAGAAAGTTCGCTCTTGCCTGGGAAAGTGTAACTTTGTGATATTCTTGGGACTTTGCTTCAACAGAATGCTGTGCTAAGTGCCAAAGCTTAAGAGGGCTGCCAGGTGTGGTAACTCACGCCTTTAATTCCAGCACTTGAGAGGCAGAGGCAGGTGGATCTCTGTGAGTT
>LOJH01033233.1:6471-26628 GCA_001685095.1 Ellobius talpinus | reverse complement strand
CCCCGCCTCCTTGCCCACCTAGTGGGCGGGGCTCAGGCCTCCGTGCAGGTGTCTGAGCCGAGCGGAGCCCAGCTGAGACGGGGTCCACGCCCAGCGCGCCCGCCCATTCAACAGGTCGGAGAGGACACGCGCGGCACACCGGTGGGAGCCTCCTGACGTGCTCGCCTTCCCAAAGGTTTGGGACCTCGTGCGACTGGAAATATGACAATTTGTTCAGGCATTGTAGAAGCCAGAGAAATTTGGTAACACGCACCTGTGTTTCCAATTACATTCAAGACTCATAGATTAAATACAGAATAGGGGCGGAGACCTAGAAGCAGACGTGAAAAATCCAGTCCTCTGGTGCCTCCTTGAGGAAAGACCGTAGAGCTTTAAAATAGCTGCGATCCCAGCACTCGGGAGGCAGAAGCGGTGTGCCTCTGGGGAGCTTAAGGCCGGCCTGGTCTACATAGCAAGTTCCAGGCCAGTCAAGGCTACGTAGTGAGACTCTGTCTCCAAAAAAAAAAGGAGGGGTGGGGGACGGGAGTGGCCAGGTGTGATGCCCATCACCTACATGGCGCCTCACAACAGTCTGTAACTCCAGGTCCAGCGGATCCGACACCCTCTTCTGGCCTCCCAGGATACCATGGTCGCATGTGTTGCAAAGACATACATGCAGTCAAAACACCATACACATGAAAAATTTAAAAGAAAAAATGTTTTCCTCGCGCTCCATCCTAAACAGCTTCCGTGGAACGGTCAGAAGAACTCCCTCCTAGTTGGCGTGAAATTAACCAAACTTTTTTTTTTAAGTCGGATTTGGACGACCAGTCCCGATTTTGAGTATTGATGGAGTGGGGGGAAAAAAAACGTGTAGTCGGGAAGGGGCGACTGACTCGAGGTGACCGATAACTGAGGCTTTGAATGAGAGCATTGGAAATGCTGCTGGATTGGAGATGCTTGCGGAACAGAGGGGAAACCCTAGCAATTCCCTGGTGAACACAAGCCCGTGGTCTCTGCTCTTTCGAAAAATACAAGGCTGGGTCCCTGCCGGAAGCTGTTCAGCCCTAGGCAAGCGGCGGGACTGCGTTTTCTCTGGTTCCCCGACTTTGCTCAAGTAGTCAAGTTAAAGAAAGATTAATTGGCATTGCATTTCCAGGAAGGAGAAGAAAAAGAAGTCTCTCCGCAAACGAATGCACGCTCTTTCAAAAACGCTTCTTCCCTGAAGCGGAGAATCCACGCTTCTAAATTCCTTTCTCTTGAGAANAAAAAAAAAAACACGGTTTAAAGGAATCTCTTGGGCCAGCAACGCACTTCTGAAAATGACCCCTCCGAGGAGCCGTGGGGTGGCGTCATCACGGCGCGACCGGCCGTAAGCCCTGGCTCCGCCGGTCAGCTCGCAGTCTCTCAGTCCTTCAACTGGCTGTGCTGTGGTGGCCTCTGTCCCGCTTCTACGGCGATGGACAACCATGGGGAGTCGCCCACAGACAAAGGCGGAGAGCCAGCGGAGTCAGAGGAGATGAGGAATACTCCTGGGGTCCCGGCGACCGCCGACACTGAGGGAATCCCGGAGGAAACTGAAGGGGATGGAGACGCGGACTTGAAAGAAGCGGCAGCGGTGGAAAGCGAGGTAGGTGCCAGTTGCGGATAAGGCTGGAGGAGCACCCGGGTTGCTCCCTGGCTTCCGTAGCTAGGAGAACTGGAACTCACCGCGAGTCACTGTGTGTCTGCAACCTTGAGGGGCTGGGGGCGGGGAGGACGAGGACCTGTCGGTGCTGCTTCTGTCCGCCCCAACTTCATAGATAGTGCATTGAACCAGTATCTTGGATGCTAAATTCCAGAAGCCTCGAAAGGCCACCAAAACCATCAACTGTGCCACTTCAAAAGCTAAGTATTGTTGCCTAGTTGAACCTCAGCGTTCTTTAGGTTCCATTTCTGCAGATAAAATCTCGGAGCTTTAGAGCTGCAATTGACTTTGAGAGCTCATGGAGTGACAAGTAGATAAGATGGAAACGGGCTTCCCAACGCAAATGCCTCAAAATGTTGACAGTAATAACAGTCAGGAAAAAGAAGACGTAGCAAAACTTTATGGAATTTTGCTCTTTTCTTTATGAGGAGCATCTCCCTAACACAGACTGGCCTTGAACTTGTGACCCTCCTGACACAGATCGGCAGCAAAACTGTTTTCAGAAGAAAATTTTAAGCTGAATGTCTCATGTGGGCAGCTGAAGTAGAAGGAATAAATTCCAGGACTTCATGAGCTACAAAATAAGGCCAGCTTCTAGCCCAACTACCTAAAAAAAAAAAGAAAAAAGAAAGAAAAAAAAAACAAAGAAAGGAGAAAAGAGGAGGGGAAAGGAGGGAAGTTAAGGACAAATAAATTTGAAGATCTGAAGGACAAGCCAGGTGGCGGGGGCGCACACCTTTAATCCCAGTACTTGGGGGGCAGAGGCAGGCAATCTCTGTGAGTTCCAGGCCAGCCTGGTATACAGAAGGAGTTCCAGGACAGGTTCCAAAGCTACAGGGAAACCCTATCTCAAAAAAGAAAACAAAATTCTGAAGCGCAAAAGTTGGTAAATATATATAGATCAGTAACTGAAACTAAGTTGAAAGGTTTGTCAGATATGTAATGTCTTCACTCCCCCTCGCTGAATTTCCGAGTTTTTAAATATGAATCTCTTTTTAAAGGAACTGTTAAATCACAGTAATGAGTTCTGGTGTATTAGATTCCATGGTCAGTTGGTAGGACAGAATTTGGATTATATCTGTCATGAGTAAAACTGTTGAGTGCTGATATGGAGAGAAATGTAAGTAATGACGTCTTTAAAAAGGTTTTAGCACAGGACAAGTAAAATGACTCAGCAGGTAAAGGGGCCTTGCCGTGAGAGCCTGGGAACTGGAGTGTGGTCCCCAGAACCCACATAAAGGGAGACGAGAATCAACTCCACAAAGATTGCCCTGTGGTCAACACTTGCAAGTCCACACACATTATTTTAAGTTTGGGCTTTTTAAAATTTTTTATTGTATGGATGTTTTGCTTTGTATACATATGTTTGCCATGTATGTGCCTGGTCCCTGTGGACATCAGAAGAAGGCATCAGGTCCCCTAAAACTGGAGATCACAGATGACTGTGAGCTGTCACGTGATTGTTGGTCATCGAACCTAGATCTCTGCAAGAGCAGCCAACATGACCTCTGAGCCATCTCTCAGTTTTTAGTTTAATCTCAGTATGGTGGTACAAGTCTATAATCCCAGCAAGGAGGCAGGACAGGGAAGTGCCAGCAGCCTCGGCTGGATGGAGGACTGTGCTGATGTCTGTGGGATGAGGCAGGGGAGTGCTGGTTTGGCTCCTTGGTAAACAGATACAGGATATCTGTGTGATTGTGGCTCAGCTGGAAGACTAGACTACTCATTTTCCTCTCCAGCTGGGCTATAATCTTCCTTTGGGAGACAGACAGCCTCTCGATGCTGATGGTATAGGCAGTGCCTAGAACCAGACAGCTACTGCATAAACAGATATACTGAGCTGGAAAGAGGAGGGCATTTGCTGACCTTGCCCAAGCCTGAAAAGTATACCAAACATGTAACAGAGTTTCTGTCCATCTTCCCAGATCAAGAGTCAGGACGTCTCAGATCTAACAGCAGTCGAGAGGGAAGACCCGTCCTTACTTACTCCTGGAGCCAAAAAGCTGAAACTGGACACCAAGGAGAAGAGAGAGAAGAAGCAGAAAGTGGACGAGGATGAGATTCAGAAGATGCAGTGAGTCTCTCTAACTTCCTTTCCAAAGCCCTAACTCAGCTCTGCACTCACTCTTACGTCTGCTTGTTTGTTTTGAGATAGGATCTCATGAGGTTTAAGTTAGTCTTGACTCTTGATCCTCCTGCCTCGGCCTACTTAGTGCTGAGATTACGGGCATGAGCCACTATGCCTGGATATAATTTCAGGTCAGCAAACTGCCAGATAAAGGTGTCTGCCACCAAGCCTAATGGCCTGAGTTTGATCCTGGGAAACCAACGCTGTAAGGAGAGAACCAGTCCCTGGAAATTGTTCTGTGATCTCCAAATATAGGCATGCTCCTACACATACACAAAATAAATGTGTAAATATAAGAATATTAAATAATTGATGTTTCAAAATGTTTTGTTTTTAACATTACATTTAGTCAGTGTTTCTCATCAGTGATTATCATTATACATCAAAGTCATTTTCTTCAAAAAGCTTGACTTTTATTTTTTTTTAATTATTTATTATGTATATAGATCTCATTATAGATGGGTATGAGCCACCATGTGGTTGCTGGGAATTGAACTCAGGACCTCCAGAACAGCAGTCAGTTCTCTTAACCGCTGAGCCATCTCTCCAGCCCAAAGCTTGACTTTTAGAGTGGCAATGATATGGGCTCATTACAGAAAACTCATAATACCAAAAAAGAAAAAAAAAGGCCCAAAACTCGGCTGCCAGATCTTATTCGGCTTCCAGATGTTATTCAGCTGCCAGATGTTACTCCAAGAATATATATGTGGATATATTTGTACATTTGACCCGGTTGTGCTGCACCTCGTCTGTGTGACTCATATTAACCCCTTTACCTATCCTAGGTAGAGTCTTTAAATTATTGTTTAACAACACTGTTACATCTTTGGCCATATCTCTACATCTTATCCATTTCTAGGATAAACCAGCTGTATAAACTCTAGTAGAATGTGTTTCAAAGGATTTTCAGCATATCTTCTGATTTATAAAAATTGTGATCTTTTTTAGTTGATCATTTCAAGTTCCTAGATTAATACTTAAGGTTCATTTTCTTCCATCTTGATTGGCCATTGAATTTTTGTGAATTTCCTATCCAGCCCTTAGTTCATCTTCTAAAACTGGTTTGGCCATCTTTTTATTTATTTAAAAGAATTAACTATAAAGAATATAAGGGGCTAGAGAGACTTCTCAGAGGTTAAGAGCCATCTGTGCTAACAGGATTCCCAGCACTCACACGTCAAGCTGCTCACAAATGCCTCTAACTTGTTCCAAAGGATCTGGCACTCTCTTCTGGCTTCTATGGGCACCTGCACACACATGTGCACACACACACACACACACACACACACGCAAACATACTCACATAGGTAAGTTCAAAAAAAGAGGAGGAGGAGGCTGGAGAGATGATGACTCAAAGGTTGAGAGTACTGCTTTCTTTTCCAAAGTTCAGTTGAAGTCCTCAGTTCAATTTCTAGCAACCACATGGTGGCTCACAACCATCTGTAATGAGATCTTTTGCCCTCTTCTGGCCCACAGGCATGCATGCATGCAGTTTATTTACACAATAAATAAATAAATCTTTTAAAAAAGAAAGGATACAACTCACCAGATAGGGCACTCACCATCAAGCCTGACAACCTAATTTGATACCCATGACCTACATGATGGAAGGAGAGAACTGCTTACCTCAAGTTGTCTTTCATGTGTCCCCCACACATACATACACCACATAGGCATAGAAGATAGATTCGGTAATTTAAAATATTAAGGCTAAGGCTATTGTAGATTGCCTGCAGAGCAAGCAGGAAGCCCTGTGATGGATCCAGCATTGAGTAAAACTAATCCCACCCTCTGGAGGGTGGAGCCAGGAGGATCAGAAACTCAAGTTTGAGGCTAACCTGAGGTACAGCATGTCTCAAAAATTTTCTAAAGACTATAAATAATTTGAATGTTTTCCTGTAAACATGTTAACATTGAAGACCCCTGATTTGAACAGAAATTTCTGTATTAGATGTTCACTGTCAGTGTGAAATAAGTCAGCATTAGAATACAGTGCTTTGTCCTCATACTGCTAAGTCTTTTAGGAGGAGCAGGCGCACACTGCCACACTGCCACACACAGCAGCTTTGTCTCTGAGGGAAGGAAAGTGTGCCCTTTTCCTCTTCCCAGAGGTCCTGAAGAATGGAAATGACATCCTCAAGCGCACTAAGCCTAAAGCCACCAACTCCGTGAAATACATTTTGGTTTGTTTTTGGTCTGGGGCTTTGCTTTTGTTGACTTATGCCTTTAGTATTCATTCTCATTAACCAACTTAATTACCTGAATCTTTGTCTAGAATCCTCGTCTCTTCTTTTTCTGAGGAGCAGCTGAACCGTTATGAAATGTATCGTCGGTCAGCTTTCCCTAAGGCAGCCATTAAAAGGGTAAGGATGGATTTCCCCAGTGTGTTCCCCCTCGTGTTAGGAAGACGCTAGATTCCACAGCTGTGTCTTCATCTGAGTGAGGTAATGTTAATTAGGAAGGAAGATAAAATCACCTCTCTCATCACCTGGCCAACGCCAGCCTTGTATGCCAGGCATGGCAAGTCATAACACAGTCATCTTGGGGGGGGACACACTGTTCTTCTTTTTGTATTTATTGATGTATCTGTGGGTGTATACCATGTGTGCGGGTGCCCATGAAAGATAGAAAAGGACATCAGATCGCCTGACTGCAGTTACAGGTGGCTGTGAGTCACCCAGTATGGGTGCTGGGACCTGAACTCTAGTCCTCTGGAAGAGCATCTTATTCTAATAGTCTCAGTTTTAGCACACAGCCTTCAGTGTGGCATGCACTCACTTGTGCGACATTCCAAAGCCAGTCACTGATTATCTTAACAGTCTTTTTCTTTCTTTCTTCCAAGTTGATCCAGTCTATCACGGGGACCTCTGTGTCCCAGAATGTTGTGATTGCCATGTCTGGTATTTCTAAAGTTTTTGTGGGAGAAGTAGTAGAAGAAGGTGAGTATTGTTGGTTACACAACATTCTTGCTCTTATGGGAGTCTCATTTTCAAGAGCATCTACACCAGGGCATTTAAGTGGTAGTTTCCAGCCACACTAGAATTTGATCCTGTAGGGAGCCTTGTCTTGAGGAGAGCATGGCTACTCTTGTAGTTTTTATCACTGGGTAGGCGGGGATGGAGGGCAGGGATGAAACCGTCTAGGCAATCCCTCTCCTTAGCCCATGGTGACAAAACAGTTGTGTATCTTTCCTCAGCAGACCTTGCTTGTGCTGTGCAGTGTAAGAAGACAAGAATGCCCTGATAGCAATACCCACTGAGAGCTTTCCCTGAAAGCCTGGCTGCTTCTCCCTGCTGATCTCCAGCTTGCCATGTCCTTTTCTTTCCTGTGGCTGTGACCCGGTCCCTGTGGGGTATCACTAAAGCCAGCATGATAGACTTTGTGAAGTTTTCTTAAGGAAAAATATCGGTTTGTTTCTGTGGCAAGTTAGTAAACTTTATGTTAACAACACTCTTTCCCCACGCCAGCCCTGGATGTGTGTGAGAAGTGGGGAGAGATGCCACCACTGCAGCCCAAGCACATGCGGGAGGCTGTTCGGAGGCTGAAGTCCAAGGGGCAAATCCCCAATTCCAAGCACAAGAAAATCATCTTCTTCTAGATCTGCCTGAGTGCTGGGCTTTCTCGTCGGTGCTCCAAGGACCCACGATGCTGATGTCAGTGTCTCTGTCACACGTGTAAGGCACCAGTAACAAAGACAAAGACAACCTGCTGGCTTCACTTTGAAGCCTAAAGTTGCTACAACCCAGGTTGTTTCTCGCCTCTGGTTTTCAGAAACTTAACCTTGGGTCATCTGCCATGAAGTCACAAGGGTGATATACTTCATGTTGTTAACATTTCAGATTCTCCTGTGGAGTTACCATTAAACTTTTCCGACTTGTATGGAAAAGTTTATTTTGTTGAAGGCAAAATTTATCATTCTTCCACTGTCTAAATAAAACTAACTAGTCTTGACTTTGGTTTTTGAAGACAGGGTTTCACCAAGGAGCCCTGGCTGGCTCCCAAGTGCTGGGATTAAAGGCATGCACCAACACCACTTGGTTTTTGTTTTGTTTGTTTTTAAGACTGGGACTCACTATGTAGCTCTGACTGTCACTGTGTAGAGCAGGCTGGTCTCAAGCTCACAGAACGCCACTACTAAAACCTGGCAGTAGTCTTGGCTTTTTCATGGAAAAAAAAATCTGTTTTTGAGACGGTCTGGCTGGTCTAGAACTCACTATGTAAACCAGGCTGCCTTGAACTCAGAGCTTGTCTGTGGCTCCTGAGTTCTAAGGTGGTCACCACACCTTGCCCTTTTTCCTGAAGAGAAGAAACAAGAACCTCAGCTTTTGGGCCTGAGGAGCTCAGACCCAAGTTCAGTTCCCAGTCTACATCAGGGCACTCACAACTTCCCATAACTCCAGAACTAGAGGATGCAGTACCTCTTCTGGCCTTCATAGGCATGGACAAATATTCACATACATACACAGAAATCACTAAAAATGAGTATGTAGTCAAGGAAATAACCTGAACTTGTGGTCTTCCTGTCTTTACCTCCCCAATACTAGGATTAGGGTGTGTGCCCATACTTGGTGCTGGAAATCAGACTCAGGGCCTCCATGCATAACAGGCAAGCATGAAAACCTAGGCATATGCCCAGCTTCCAGCACTGTTTACAGCCATGTAAATCCCACATTTGGCCAGGAGCATCATGAGTTTGAGGCCAAATTAGGTGCACAGCAAAAATAACAAAAAAAACCCCAAAGCTCACCTGCTTCACCTCCTATAAACAGACACAGAAGGACCAATGCAGCTTAATAGTTTTTAATTTGCTTTTCAGGTGGTTCACAGAACCAGTACACGCAGGGTTTGATCAGATATTGCAACATTAGAATCTCCCAATACTGACTAGGATTCCAGTTCACTGTGTACATTCTCACTGCTTTCCTCAGAGAATGAAGTGACGTTTTATTGACAGTGATTAGCAGTAGTAAGGCTACCTGATATAATTGGCAATCCACTGACCTGCTTCCCCTCCACTGTGGAGTGTCACAGGAAGGATTGGAAGCGGTTCTCTTCTGAAGCTTTCCTGGGCAAGTCTTTTGTTTGTAGCACCCTGAGTTAGGGAAACAGCTAAACAGCTCAGACTCACGTAATTGGACAGATCTGACTTTTAGTGGTTTACATTGAAACTCAATGGCTAAGCCAAAGTGAAGACACTTCAGTGGAGCACTCCACAAAGAATGCTGTAAGACTCAGGCTAAATCTTGACCAAAAACTAGTACACTGATAAAGATTTTCCCTCTCAACTCCAATAGGAAATTCTTAACACATAGGAACTACTCCTGTTTTGATAAAGGATAATGGATAAGGCAGGAACATAATAATAGCAGGACAGGAAGCTCCGATCCCAAGTCTGGCCACTTAGAAAGGCCTCACTGTTACTTCCCTGTGCCATGGGGCGAAATGCCTCTTCATTCTCCAGAGCTAGCTTACACTGGGGAAATGGAAAGGCCCGGCAGAAGATGTGGTGGCACCTAGGCAAGGCCCTAAGTCTCCTTAAGGACTGTGTGTGGCCTCTGAAGCTCCAAGAGTCAGTCACTTAAGTCACATCTGTCATGGCTCTCAACCAGATGGTACTCCACTAGCTTGGGTAGTAAACAGCTGTTTTTATCTCTGTGGCCTGATGTCACTGATGTTAGAAATCTATATGTTCCTTGCAGTGTTCCATCTCTTTGAGTCACAGCATCTTTGAGATGTGGTCTCATCTTTTTCTAGTTCATACACAGGTACCATTCCTTCAGAGTACAGAAACATGGAGATTACAGCCCACGACACAGTAAGGGTCAGAGGAAATACACAGAATACACGGGAAGAGAACCCATTTGGCTTCCCATTAGAGATTCAGTTAATAATTCCAGTGAAGTAGACATTGATGGCCATCTCTGCAGCCCAGTTAGAGGACTCGGCTCTAGTGCACATACACAAATGCATGTAAACAGGAAATCTAGACACTCCCAGATGACACAGCTGCGTCAAGCGCTTTACAGCTGCAAGGACGATGTGCAGTGGCTGAAGTCTCGGAGGGACAGTGGTGCTGTCTCTCCAGAAGTTCTCTTGAGGTATTAGTTCATGTTACAAACAGCAACTTCACAGCAGAGCTCCGAAAGGACTGCCCTGCTCTTCACTGTCTTCTGCCCTTATCTTACACAGCCATTTCATGGCTCAGGAGTCATCCCCAATGCACAGGGGAATTGAATTACAAAAATGACATAATAAAATCCCATGGAATAATAGTTTTACCATGTTTCTTCAAGGATGACTTCTAGACACAAAGGCCAAAGCTATCACATAAACTCAAACTCCATTTGCACATGGACAAGAACCCGAGAACCCGTCAGCTGCAAATCATGATATTCTGGCCATTAAGGCATTATCCTTGACACAATGTGTTGCTACTGCAAGCCTGAGGGAAAAGCACACCAAGTGTTAGACATTGTCTCCTGGAGGGATGAGGATGTGACTGACAACTTCAAGCGACCCTGACGTTAGACGGTTCTATTTCCTAGTTACTGGCTCTTGCTTTCCCTCTACGAATCTTAGAAACACAGATGCCACTTCTTGAAGAAGCTTTCAAGCTTCTAACTTGACTAAAAGTGCTTTCTTCTCCCTGAGGCAGTGACAGAGCCCTAGAGATAATGTTTCCAGATTAGGTTCCCCCTACTCTTGACCAAGTGTGTGGTCACCTGCTCCCCTCAACTTTCTTCTCTGCAGAACAGTCTTTGTTTTCAATGCACACCCCCGACTGCTCTCCCTATTCTCTGAACGTCCATTCCCTTCTCTGTGCTCTAGATAAATAAAGCCAGTAGACATGCCCAATGGTTGGATGAAGTCACCCCCACAGTTCTACATGAGACAGGGCTCTTGTCAGCTGGCAGCACTGTCCTAATGATGTTGGGAGCGCAGCCAGGCATAGCATCACAGCGGCCCCTCTTCCCTCAGCAAGACTCTGGATTCTTTCCTGAGTGTTTTTGTAGTAGTAGTAGCTCAGATACACATAATCTTTATTTTTGTTGTGTTTGTAATGCTGAGGGGAGTCCGGTCACACACATGTGCCACTCATCCCTTCCCTGTGTGTCACGTTTCATACTTACAACCATGCTCACTGTGACTTTTCTATGGCTGTGTTTCTCTCTTCTGGTCTGCTTTTCACTGTCTAGAAGCAGCACCATTTAATGGCATTTAAAGTCCTAGGTTATTTATAAAAATCTGAAACAAGGAAACTTCACTACTAACAATGTCTCCAGAAGATGTTCCCAAGTCTGCAATGTGTCTCCTCAGTGTAACAAACCACAATCCTGCAAGCACTGTGTCTGGAAATTTGCCTTAGTGGAGAACATGACTGAGTCCTACAAGTCTGAACAAATGCAACCTCGTTCCTAGGTATTTTCCTTTACCCTCGAAACGCACAGGGTGGTGCTTTTCCTCCCCTGCCCTCAGACCCAGGCATCACAAACGACCACCTCCCCACACAGCAGAGTGAGTGATGCTTCTGCTCGGCCAGCACTACCTGGAGCTCAGCACAGAGCTGAACTCTGACAATCAGAAGGAAAGGGGGCTCGGCTCTCTCACAGTGCCAGGAGGAAACCTGGACCGTTTACTTAAGGTAAAATAGCATGATTTGAAAAAGCCATAGTAACAGGAAGTGGGGCAGCACACTGAGGCGTGGCGACTAGGTCAGAGTGCATGTTTAGCTCCCAAACTACCAAGTGCTGACGAAGCAAAGGCGAAAGTCATAGTGCTGGGAAAGCAGGTGACCGGGGACTCCTAGTGCAGAGAGAAGCCGGCCTGTCAGGTGCAGCTGTGGGAGCAGGCAGAACTGTACCCCACCTCAGCATGCCCTTAGCTGAGCACTCTAACAGCTGCTGTGTCGGGGACCACAACCTGGCCGAGTCAGTCACAGCGTCATAATGAAGACATCGTCAAGATGGGATGAGCCTAGCTCCCACTCCAAGGCTCCCTCAGCTCAGGCTCCTCTGACCCAACCCCTGAGGCTGGGCTATTTCCTGATCTACTCCAAAACTCAAGCCAAGGACTTTTTAGGTATGCCAGAGGAAGCACTGGGACATGGGTTCTTTGGTGGCTGTACACATGACTCAGATGGACACTTTTCACACACACCGTAAAGGAAGCAAACATCACTGCCATGAAACCAGGAGGTGAGATGCTCTACAGTGTAGAGAAGATTCCTCTAGTATGCAGAGGGCTACAAGGCTACATAATGGCAAGATATGGTGCAGGGCCAGGTACATAGCTATCCCAGTTCCTGGATGCAGCCATGCTCTCCACTGTCCTCCACCCAGGCAAGCAGCCAGCAGGAAGCACATGAGGGTGCTCCCTTCCGGCCCTGCTGGCTCCTTGGCACCTCTATCCTAGGTGGTGCTGTTGCTGGTGATATCTTCTCTCCTTGGCACAGATGGGTGAGCTGCTGTCAGAGCTCAAAGAGAGGGTTGTACTTCCTAACCTCCTGGAGAAGTTTCTCTCTGTCCTGGTGGGCGCTGGCCAGTGCTTGTTTGGTGTCCATAAGTTCTTGCTGTAGGGTAGGCAAGTCTTTCTCCTGGAAGATAAGTAGTTCACAATTAGGGAACACAGCAATACCCTTATAACAAGCACCACTAATGAGGCTGGGGAGGGAGAATTCAACAGAAGCACTGGGGTGGTGATTCAGACTCCGAGGGTCCGATTCCCTCTGCGGAGCTCATCAGTTACAGGCATAGGAAGAGCGGCAGCCACACCCACCGGCTCCTGTCTACAGCCGCTATCCTCTCTTCCAGAAGCTCTTGCTGGTGACTGGAGGCCACACCACCAGCTGCACACAACAGTGACCTTTTAGATATGTGAGTTTTATTGCTTCCACAATTGCAACCCCCTAGAGCCCTAGAGGTTTATGGGAAGATTAGGTCAGGTCCTCACCTGCAGTCCCAAATCCTGTCCTGTGGGCACCAGGAGTACCTGTTCTTGTGGGAGCTGCTTCTTCTCAGGTATTTCATCCAGTGGTCTGTCCTGAGCAGGTGCTGGAGAAATAGCCATTTTAAGTGACAAATAGGTGCCAATAGCCAGACAGTTCCTACCTGTCAACTATATTGACTTATCAGAGAAAGGGGCAGAGCAGAGAAGCTAAGAAGTTTAACTCACCACCAAGATGAAAGACACCATCGTCACTCCGCTTCAGCACAAGATGCTCCACTGCCAAAGTGATGGGAACAGGGCCAGGGGACGTTGGATAGATGGGAGGGATATCATCCTGAAGGACAGAGGGGAACCATGTGACCTACCCACCCAGCTCAGGGCAATATACCCATGCCTCTACCATTCAGCTCAGGACAGTTTGACGTCACTGATTCTCCAGATACTCTTTTGTTTTTAATTACATTTACTATTTATATGTGTGTCTCTGTGTATGTGTGTCTGTGTATGCATGTCAGGGCTCTCATGTGGAGATCAGAGGACAATTTGTGGGAGTAGGTTCACATGGTAATGTGAGTCCCAGGGATTGAACCTGGGTCCTCAGGCTTGGCAGCAAGTGCTTTTAGCCACTGACCCATCCTGCAAGCTCACTCACACATTCCTGTGAGGTGCAAGAGGCAGAGCAAAGCCCCAGCTGTCCTAGAGATGGCAAGACTGAGAGTCACACCAACAGTCCTAGAGATGGCGTGGCTGAGAGTCACACCACCAGTCCTAGAGATGGCAAGGCTGAGAGTCACACCACCAGTCCTAGAGATGGCAAGGCTGAGAGTCACACCAGTCCTAGAGATGGCAAGGCTGAGAGTCACACCACCAGGAGCTTGACATGGGTTACATGACAAAGACAGGATTAGGATTACAAATGGCCTAGGCTTTGTGAGTGTGTGTGTGTGTGTTCACATTCATATGTGTTCACATGCATGTTCACATATGTGCATGTGGAGGCCAAGACGTCTTACCTCAATCATGCTCCTCCTTACTTATTTTTAAGGTTGACTTTGTGTATAAATATTTTACATTCATGTATGTATTTGTACTATGTGCATGCCTGTCAGAAGATGAAGTCAGATTCCCTCAAACTGGAGTAACAGATGGTGTGAACCACCAGGTGGATCTGGGAAAGAACCTCAGGTCCTCTGCAAGGGCAGCAAGCACTTTTAATCACTGAGCTACTGCTCCAGCCGTCTCTCAACACTATTTTTGAGATGGTTTCTCACTAAACCTGAAGCTCACTGGTTAGCAAGACTGGAAAGTTCTTATCTTTTTAACTTATGAGAAGCAATCTAAACTTGGGTCCTTACACTTAAGCAGCAAACGCTTTACCAGGCGATCCATCTTCCCCCCACTTAGGCTTGGACCCGTGCCGCCCAACCCTGTCCCCCTTCATTCACTCGGTCACCGAGCTGTGAGTTGACAGGAAAGACACTGCTACTACAGAGTCTGGGGCAAACACCAAGGTCCCTCTCACCTTGAGGGTAATACTGGAGTTCAGGAGCTCAATCTGCATCGGGACTACCACTGGGACTTCCTCATCCTCCAAGAAAGGCCCCAGACCATTAAGCACTGAGGTGAACAGCTCCAGGTCACAGCCTCGAAGTAAGAACCGCAGGAAGCCATTTTGTGTGGCCAATGGGGAATGAACAGATGCGCCATGCCCCACCTCAAAGCGCAGGCCCACAGCAGGCCTGATGTGGCCAGTCTTCAGATTTGAGGACTCCTGGAAGCTTGTGCCTTTGAGAAGAGAGTTGAGGAAAACACATTAATACAGGGACTACCGTAAGCATTCCCCTACACCCAGCACATATGACCCTATGCCGACATAGCAGAACCATCCCATCTCACAGGAGTGAACTAAGCCACCGAGAGTGACTAGCCCAAAGTCACACAGCTGTATACAGCAGAGGTGAGGTCTGCAGTCAGGCAGTCTGAGTCGGGAGCTCAGGCTTTTTTGTTAGAACTCCCCTCAAGGTACAGGGGCAGTAAAAGGCCTTGCCTGAATCTGAGACACTAGGCTAACGGTGCAGGGAAAGTACTGACCATAAGGCCTACAACTTCAAACTAAGCATCTCCTTCTCTAGAGTACTGGCCTTCACATTTGTCACTCATCCATGCTTAGCCCTCCACAGTGCCACAGAGAACCATCTGGAGTTTCCCTGAGGCAAGAACCATGTACATGGAATGACTGTGGGAAGCAACTACCCAGAGAAGCTGGAGCACCCTGCTTGAGTGATCTAGAATCGCTACCTAGGGACATAAAACCTAGGGAACTCTTGAGCATGTGCACCCGAAGTTCACAGCACCTCTACTTCAGACAGTAACAGAAGGTGGAGCGGTGGCACAAGCAAGTGAGCTCAGGAGGCACAGGGAGAAGAACAGGAATTCAAGGCCAGCCTGGGACACACAGCTGAACTGCAAGTCACCATGGGCTGCATAACTGAGACCATGTCTATAAACAAACAAGCAAGCAAGCAAGCAGCAAAACTGGACAATCCACATGCCTATTGAGAATAGACTGGAGATGTGATTAGGTAATGGATACAACTAATATTCTGTATGTGATAGACATGGGTAATTATGGTGACTACACAAGTATACACTTGTAACAAAAGAATTTTATGCTATTCAAATTCTACCTTAAAACCTGGGGGAGGGGCAGACTACAAGGCAGAATACTGTAAAAATGAACTGCTCTAACTCAAGAGCCTGGAGCGCCCAGCAGAACAGGTCTAAGTCAGGCATGTGGTTGTGACAAAAGTCCTAGCACTGGGGAAACTCAAAATCATCCTCAGATACATGCCAGTTCCTAGTCCAGCCTGGGCTACATGAGACCCAGACTCAAAGAGGAGTTGGGGAGGTGGCTCATTGGTTAGGAGTACTGGCTGCTCTTGCAGAGGACCCACAGGTCCCAGTCCCAACATGGTGGCTCACAAACATCTGTTGTTCCAGTTCCAGGGGATTAAAACCCACTTCTGGCCTCTGCAGGCACAAAGCATGAACCTGGAATACACACATCTATTCAAGCAAGACATGAAAAATAAACTCAGTCTTTAAGATTTGTTAATGAAGCCTGGCACAATGGTACATATGTTTACTCCCAGGATTTGGGAGGTAGAGGCAGGTGGATCTCTGTGAATTTGAGGTGACCATAGTCTATAAAGTGAGTTCCAGGCCAGCCAAAGCTACATACTGAGACCCCTCCAAGCACCCCCCCAAAAAAATTGTCAATAAAAACAATGTTTTGTGAAAAAAAATCACAAAATAAAAAACATCATGAGTCTATTTAGAGAAATATCCAGAGTTAAATAACATATTGATAGCAACAGGTACAAAGTTACAATGTAATGCAAGAGAATGGTTAATTAGGCCAGCGGAGGGCGGGCCAGGGGCAGTGTCAGGCGAGAGCGCCCACCAGGCGCTGCTGTGCTTACCGATGAGGTGCTGAGTATAAGGTGGGCAATACGGAAGGTATAAGAGTCCACTGCAGGCTGGGCAGTGGTGGCGCACGCCTTTAATCCTAGCACTCGGGAGGCAGAGGCAGNCCAGGACAGGCACCAAAGCTACAGAGAAACCCTGTCTCAAAAAACCAAAAAAAGAAAAAAGAAAAAAAGACCCCACTGCAGCGCTGTTATTTTATGTGTACTTTTGAAATATCCTTTGGTATCTACTTAAAATATTAAAAAATATTAAATGAAGCCTATAACATAAGCCAGATTTTCCCTGCCATCTGATGAACATGAGTAAACGAAGTTCCCATCAGATAGAGCTTTTGGTTGGCAGTCACAAGACAAAGGAGAGAACACTCTTCCTGTTTAATCCCAGTGGGGCCTGCGGTGAGGACGGACACTGCCCAGTGAGTGTGAAGCCTGGAAAGAGGCCAGGAGGCCTCCTCTGTTAGCCAGGGACTCGCTGGAGAATCCCCCGCAGCTGCTTAGACAAAAGAGCCAAGAGCTCGGCACTAAAACAACCTCCCTTACAACACGCCGGGTGCCAACTAGCCTGGCCTGCCTCAGGAAATCCCACCACTCTTCTGGAATGGTCATCATCTGTACCTGGGCATTGTCCATGGAGAAACTGCCAGAGTCCCACAGTGCCCAACTGTTGCAGGGCCAGTTCTTCTGCTTGCAAGGCTACTGTCAGGTCCTCACCCCGAACTTCAATCCCAAATGACACTTCATTCACCTTCAGGACCAAAACCGACACCTGTCAAAAGACAGTCTTCTTAGTTTTGATTCCCAACTTGGTGCCTGTCCCAGAGCCTCTCCCTGCACAGAAGAAAGCATGGCAGCTGACCGAGTGAAGGACGAGGTCACCACTGGCTGACACCGAGCTGTTGGTCTCCGGCAACCCCTGGCCACAGTTATCCAGAACAGGGCTCCCTTGAACACCAGTGTCATCCAAGACACTTGTCACAGATGCTGGTGGGACAGACTCCAGACCAGACTCTGCATGAAGAAGGTAATGAAAGAGGTCAAAGGTCAGAAAGGTCTGCTCACATTCAACCTCTAAACCAGCAACAACTCAAGAATAAACAAAAGCACTGGACATCTGAGAACAAGAGAGCTGATGAACTTAAGGACGGACCCTTTTTAAAGTACGGTGCAGGGTTCCATAAAATCTAACACAACTGTAAACAGAAGCACCCACTGGAGGTCAGAGAGTCAGCACACAGGATAGAAAGAACAATATTTGTACTTAAAATGAAAGGAAATTCCACACTACACACACTAAAACCTAAAGTCTTGCACACATTCACAGAGAGACAAGCCGGCAGAGTATGGAAGCCTAGAACCTAAGGAGGATCGCAGGTTGGAGGCCAACCTGGTCTATACAGTGAGACCTGGAATTAAAAGGCCAAAACCAGGAACTGAAGAGACCACAGTGGTTAACAGCACGGGTTGTTCTTGCAGAAAACCCAGTTCTGTTTCCAGTGGCTCCCAACTATCTGTAACTTCAGCTCCAGGGGCTTCTGAGGCCACATATACTCATCTGCACATACCCATACAGACACATAATTAAAAACAAATAAACATCTTTTTAAAAAGCCAAAACCATCCCCTCCCTCCCAGAAAACGAAAGAACAAGTATTAGCAAGAATGTGGAGAAGAGCCGGGCAGTGGTGGCGCACACCTTTAACCCCAGCACTCGGGAGGCAGAGGCAGGTGGATCTCCATGAGTTCGAGGCCAGCCTGGTCTACAGAGTTCCAGGACAGCCAGGGAGTGATACACAGAGAACTCCTGCCTCAAAAAAAAAAAAAAAGAAAGAAAGAAAAGACTGTGGAGAAAAAGCAAAGCCATCTACTAATGTTGGGAGCAATGTAAATCAGTCCAGGCGTTGGCAACAGCAGCTCTCAAAAGCAGAGCTCCCTCTGGCCTAGAACCCCACCTCCAGCGATACTCAAGGAAACAGTAGTGCATTCAAGGAACATGTGCACCGCTGCGTGTACTGTAGCCTAGACACAATCACCAAGCCACACAAATGTCCCATTGTCCAGTGAAGAAACAGAAGTGTGTGTGAATGTGCAGGAAAGCCTGTCACTGGACGACGTGGAGATAACGGCACAAGCCACACACTGTTACTCTATGGGATTCGGGAAACAATCAGACACAATCGAAGAACAGAGTGAGGATTGCTATGGGGAGAATGGACAGGAGCAGACCAAGGGCACAACCACTGGGCGGGGCAGGAAGACTAGACGGTGCAGGTGAGAGAACTATTACCACACAAACACACACGGCCACCTGTCGCTCTCCAGTGTGGGGCTCAGAGGCAGAGCCCATGCTCAGCATGCTGACAGCCTCATCAGAGCAACGGCAAACACAGTAACTGTAATAGTATCAACAGGAAAGACATAAATATGTTCTTCAAATATTCTGAAGGAATCATTTAATAAGTTGCTATTTTGATAAGCTGAGAGCGCACAAGTTCCAAAAATGATAAGTTTAATGCCTAAAAGTTAATCATTGTATGAGGATGAAGAGATGGCTCAGTGGTTAGAGCACAAATGTTCTTACTGAGGACCAGGGTTCAATTCCCAGCACCGGATGTGGTGGCTCACATCTGTAACTCCAGTTCCAAGGGATCTGACGCCTTCTTCTGGCCTCCATGGCACTGCACATATATGTTGCACAGAGGCAAAACACTCATACATACACACACACATATATATAATTAAATATATAGTTATATAATTATAGATAAATACATGTAATTAAAATATTTAAATTAATCGTTATATCCTTAGACAAAAAGCTTCAGGTTATTTTCCAACAATAAAAAACACAAGCAAGGGTTGAGCAAATGGCTCAGAGGGTGAGAGCACTAGCTGCTCTTGCAAAAAATCCAAGTTCAATTCCCAGCACCCACACAGTTCACAACAGCCCATGACTCTAAACCCAGCAGATCCAGCACACTCCACTGGCCTTCAAGGGCATCAGGCACACACAAAGTATACTTAGACATACATTCAGACTAAACACACACAAATAAATATAAAAATTAATATAAATAACATAATAAATATAAAATAAGTCTTTCAAAAATTAAAAAAAAAATACCTAGGCAAAACAAAGACCAGACAGCAAGCACGTGCCACTAGTAACAGATACAAACCAACTCTGATCAGCGGACCTTGTGGCTCTAGACAAGAACTCCTTTGACTTGAATATTTTCCTGTAATAAATGTTAATTATTAAGCAATAGCCTGTAAGAGATGGAAGTGATGGCACATACTTGTAATCCCAGCGCTTAGAAGAGTCAGAAAAACAGGGAGCTTAAGGCTAGCCTGGGTTACATGAGGCCACCGCCACCCCCCAAAAAATAACTAAACATAAAAATAACTGGGAGATGTGGAAATAAAGGCAGAAAAACGTATACCCTGAATATTCTCTTTTGTTTTGGTTCAGAAAGGTGTCTATTTGATCCTGTCTCAGCTGCACTTGAATCCTGCTGGTGTGGGCATCTGCGAGAGGGCAGGCACACTCTCTGGGTGAATGCAACTTTCTCTAACATACCGGACTCCAGGAGCATCACGAAACTGTCGCTGCCATCGCTGTCTACTGAGATCCGGTCTTCAGGGCCACTGCTGTCCACCGAGACACCATCAAACGACTGCTGAGAGACTGTCCTCTTCATGGAGAAAAAACGGAGCCGGGCAGCACCTCCACTCACTGGGGCTGCCACCCCCTCATCTGTCTTGGCCATGGCTTCCCTATATTTAAAAAAAAAAGGTTAAAAAAAACTCACCAGTTCAGCTTTGAGGACCGTTTGTTCCCTTTCAACTCACCCAGCCTCAGTCTAATATATTTCCCTAGCCCAGACGGTTAACGTGGAGACACACTTGCTGTCTGAGCATTTAACTACTTG
>LOJH01033232.1:662-16332 GCA_001685095.1 Ellobius talpinus | reverse complement strand
ATAGCCAAAACAATCTTATACAATAAAGGAACTTCTGGAGGCATTGCCATTCTTAAATATTATATTCTCAGTGCTAATGATACATTAAAAAGTTATGCCAAGTTCATGGAGTATTGAAGCTATTTTCAGAGATAAGCATGAGATAAAATGCAGATTGTGGGAATGAAGATGATTTGAGAGTCATCTTTCATCTTCTCTATAGAAACATTGAAACTGGCAACCTAAGAGGTGCTATATAATTAAACCCACACTGACCTACTTCAAGTTGCCAACCAATAACACTGAATGCAGAGTTGGGAACTGAGAAAGCTACTATTTCACAGTATGGGAGTATGATGTGAATAGCATCCATTCTAGAGTGTTCCACCAATGCAGATACAACAGATATACACAATCTCAGGTACTGGGGTGGACATGAAGCAAAATAATTGGTGTATTGTAAGCATCAGTTATTTTTGTACTTAGTGAAATTTATTTATCTTTTGATTTTTAATAATGACCATGTTTAATAACTGCCTCACAAGAATCCCAAATATTAAAAAAAACACATCTCATAAGGTAGGACTGGTAGAACTGGTTTCATCACACCACAGGGTCAGATAAAGTGGAGTGGAAGGAGATGGCTTACTTGATACTTTTTGTGTGTCAATTTTACCAACTAGAAAAAGGGTATGAACTGGCTGTTAGAGAGGCTAAGAAGACCTTTTATGTGAAAGTATAAGTACCTGGGATTTATTCTCATAACCAACTTCCAAAAGCCAAGTAGAATATCATGTGATTATATGCTCATCACTAGAATGGCAGAGACAAGTAAATATTTTGGGCTTTTTGGCCAGCCAATAGAGCCAAATTGCTAAACTCTGGGTTAAGTGATCAATTCTCTCTTAAAAGATAAGGTGGAGAGCACACACACACAAATCAGTCTCAGCTTATCAATGTTAAATTCACATTCATTAACACATACACATATACACACAAGTATATATGCACAGAAACTCTTTCTTTTATTCAAGAAATTTGTAAAAAATGATGACAATTCTTGATATGGGGAATTAAATTCTAGAGACCTATTGTCTGACATTAAAGCATCATGTCAGAAAACTGAAATTGTAGTCCTTGTTTTGCTACTTACAACACGGAGCATAGAGAACGTCAGTTAATCTCTTTGAACATCTGATTCCTCAAGACAGGTACATTTTCTACTTCAAAATAAAAAAAATTAAGTATATCTTAATTTGACAAATAGCAAGCATTTACTTATGGCCAAGCATAATGCTAAGTTTCTTAAGACAAAGTCCTTAAAAATCATTAAGGATAGAATTATTTTCTATTTAATATACAAATACCTTACCTGTACACATTGTGCTATAGATATAGAATCCCATATTACATCTCCACTGGTCCCCAGAGCAACAGCTTCACCAATTGTGTTCACAAGGTCATTCTGATAAAGATGATACAAAGAGTTAGAAGGGAATAACCAGTGGAGGCATTCACACAGGACATATTCACCAAGAAGAGCATGCTGACCTAGCAATAATGCTTTAAAAACTAATACAGTCTTTAAGTCTTTTACTCTGGCATTTCTTTACTATATATATTTAATGATTTCTGCTAGAAAAAGACCCAGATTCCAAGAAGAGGAGGAGAAAGAGGAGGAGAATAGTTAAAATATTTTCTACATTTTGCAGTACTTTCATGGCTGCTAACAGTCCATATGATTATATTAAACACTAAAAATGTACTAATTTTGCCTTCTTCAGAGAACATAGAAGTGCTGATGTCTATATTCCTAAATGATACATAGAGCTGAATTACACTTTTGAGTACATTGCATTCCTGTTGACACTATTTCTGCACAATAGCACATAGCTGTAATTCTTCGATTTACTCACAAGAGAAAGGAACTCCCATATCCAATCAGAGAAAAAAATGTGTGTGTGTACAGAAAAACAGGAAGTGGATTATTTTCCTCACGCACTTTAGATATCCTGATGCCTTCCACTACACGGTAGTGGTTGTAGAGTTTTGCATTTGGTGATGATTTCAATTTGCTCTTCAGATAGGTTGCTGGGTAAAGGGCTGTGCTTTCTTTCCATATCCAGCCAAGATTATTGTTTCTCTATATTTCTATATTAGAACATTTTCCTCTGTATCCTGGATCTAGGTAATTTTGATAATTATAGCAATCAGGAAAAAGAAAAAAAAACAGAAGTATTGGGGTCGAAGTTTTTCCCCAATTTTAATGTCTCTTCCATGTACTTTCTTCCTGCTAATTCAAATTGTTCTTTGGCTTTTATGGTGGCTTGTGCAATGTTCATACCTGGATTTTGGGTCTGTATCAACTGAACAGACTTATTCTTATAAATGTCCTTTGGTGTCCAGTTTCGTTCCCAGGTGGGCCTCCATTCCTCCCAGTCAATGACAGCTAGGCCCAGTTGGTCTACTGGAATGTAATGCTCGATGTCAGTCTTAGCTTTGTCCAAATGCTCCTGTAAATTCCCTGCCTGAGATACTCCTCCAAACACTTCCGTTTGTTTCTCGTCTATATGCAGATACTTTCCAAGTCGGTCAATATAGAATATTGTGACAGCCTGCCCTGTGGCAGTTTTTCAGGGACTTCCAATTAAAGAGAAGAAACTCATATCCAATGAGTGATTAACACTTCCAACACAAGCTTCAGCTGGAACATTCCAAGCCCAAAGGAAAGTCTCATTTGGCTTAAGTGATGCAGCCCTATCATCCACAGCCAAGGAACATGGACTCAGAAGGAAGATTATTACCAATACCTGGAATGTACCCTCAGACTCAGCAAAACTCCCCCTAAAGAGGTGCTTAAATCTCAACCCTCCCATTGTCCAGACTAATTACTGTGCAAACACTTATTTCTTCTTACACAATTAGGTTTGCACAGTATTTGGTGTGAAAGATAAGAAAGATAGAGATGCAGTCACCAAGAGGAATAACAGTATGATGACGGCTTTATGTTGAAGATTCTGCTTCCTGAGTCACATTTCAGGAATATTTTTGCAGCACGTTCAATCATCCAGAACTGAAAAAAAGACAAATATGGACCTCATTGCAGCAGGGATAAGAGCTTTAGCAAGTCCTCAATGTTTTATGAAGAGAACTTAACTCAATTTCAAAAGACAGAAGGTCTACTATTGTGTTTAAAGCAATACATTTTTTCTCTTTTGTATGATACAAAATCTGTAACAGTCAACATTAGTCTTCAAAAATCATCCCTGATCCCACACAGAACTGAATGTAACTATTTTCTCTTTTATTGTGTATATAAAATATTGTATCTAGCAATGCTTTAGCAAAAACAAGTTGAATAAAGTTAAATTCTTATTTATTGGTCTTAAATGACCACTCTGTAATGATCAACTAAATTTTGAAAACAACCTTTCACAGAATTAAATTTTTTTTCAGGTATAAAAGAAATTATATTTAACTTTGGAAATCATAAAACTCAATGCATTCACTTAAATTAAGGGAGTCTCTTGAAGTCAGTCATGAAACATATACACACAACAAAAATGCACCCAAGATGTTGTACTTATGAGTATAGCATAATGATCAAAGAAAAAGAGGCTATCAACTTGAGAATGAGGGGACACATGGAAGCAGTTGTGGGAGAGTATTTGGTAGAGACTGAAAGTAAAAAAGTGAAGGGAAAAGTGATGTCATCATTTTAATTAAAAATCTATAAAAATTGGAGATTGTGCATTACTAGCACAATAATACCAAGTAAATACTTACCAGGAGTCTTGATCTAGATAATGCAAAGGTGTTTGGGGATAATATCAATAAGCAAAGTCTTCATCAAAGACTGAGATTAAAAAATAAAAGAAGAGGAGAAACTTCTTTAGCAGAAATCATTTCAATTTGTAGAAATTTAGGGGAAACCCATACAGTTCACACACACACACACACACACACACACACACTTATCACTGGTGTAGGTCCTCATACTTTCAGATATAATAATCTAGATATGTTAGTTGGACAATTAAAAAGTAATCAGTAGACTCTGGGTTATCAGATATTTGTGGAAGCTATCACCACAAAATAAGGGTGGAGCATCTGTATTTACAATAAATCACCCATTAGCAGTACTCAAGAGACCGCTCTGCTGCTGCCTTACCCTCAATAGAGATCCTTGGTATTTTGTTGACGGAAAACAGGAGAGTGAAGTGTCCCCGTCACAGACGGTTTAGCCAGACTTTCCACATTGAGAACGTCTTTAGACAAATCTAAGTAGAAAGTATCCTTCAAAGCTCAGCCTAAATATCACTTCTGCATCCCATTCATTGAAGATAAGATGGAACTAATTACTAATTGCAAACATGATGGCGCAAGAAAGTGCCAGTCTATTTATAGCGCTTTTTCAAATTGAAGATCTTTCCTGTCAGGGACATACCTGCCACAAATTCAATTGAATAGTCGTAATGGTCATTTCAATAATAATAATAATAAAAGTAATAACTGAAGTATACTAAGGTGGAATAAATTGTGATGGAATGGGCTAGAGTAAGGGGGCACCCAAGTGTGAAGGCAAACGATAAGGGTGCTATTCCATGGATGCTTTTTATTAGTTATCCCGTGTTGGTAATACAAACTTTCTGGTTTTTCCTCAACTCTTACACTATGACCTCTAGGAAGAAAGTTATGGATTCTGAAGGGGCCACCAACTGAGTGTCTTCTCATGTAATGTAATTTGACACTAGTTAACAATAGGTAGAGCCCACAAACTGGCATCTCAGTTACCAGTACGGATCCTCTACTTCAGATGACAGTTACAACAGGCAATTTTGATCAACCAGCTACACAGAGGGCTTTATAGCCCTTTCCTTGTGCTTCCCTTTTAAAGTAACTCAGAACTCAAGAAAACAAGTTTAAGGGTCTGTCATCACAGATGTTACAAAAAATGGATGAAGAGATACGTAAGATCCGATTGGGAGAGGCAGGAAAAAGTTTCATGCTTTTTCCACCCAGGAATCTCTATTGATCTGAGGCCTGAAAGCTCCCAAATTCTGTTCTTTCAGGTTTTTATAGTGACTTTGAATAGTTATGATGCAAGCACCGGTAACGATGCTAAAACGAGATTATACAAAATAGAATTGATCAAATGCCTATAAACTGGGAGGAGGAAGGGTAGGCAAGGAATCTCATTCTCCGTGGCCTCTTTGTGGAATCATCTCCCAAATGTAATGTGGAACAGGACACTTCTAAAAAGGAGGTTAGCCTTGTGATCTCTAATTAGATAAAGGGAAATCAGAGAATATTACCAGTTCAAAGGCAAAGCCCAGGGACAATTAGAAAGTCTATGATATATAGCAGGAAGGAAGCTGTGAAGTGGGAGCTAACGACGAAAACCAAAATTTATGTCTTATAATGTCACAGTTAGGTACACATCTGTATTGTGCTGAGGTATTTGTGTGTGCTGAGTAAAAGTACAAAATACATATTTATACTGTCAAATCAAACAAATCACTCTGATTACCAAAATTTTGTAAGCTGATACATTTAAATTTGAATCCTAAAAGCTACTTTCTTATTCAGTGACTGACCAAAAATAAGCTGCTTAATCTTTTCAACAACCAAAAAAAATCATTCAAAGAATTCTATGATGTAAATATCTGAACTACTGTACTAAACTAAACAAGCATTTCTGATAGGACCACCGGACTCAGTCTCAGTGTTAGTTTACCCCAACTATTAAACTTCACTACACTTTATGCTTATTTTCTTAACTTTAAAATACAGCAATAACTGGGCATCTGGGGTTAATAGGATGTTCAGTAGTTAACAAGTGTGCACTACTCAAGTTCAATGTCTAGCAATTGCACAGGATAGAACACAATAGCCTATAGCTCCAACTCCAAGGGATACAACACCCTTCTTCTAGCCTGCATAGGCACCCACACTCATGTTTATATAGAGACCAAAAAGACTTACATGAACAGAATTTTAAAATAAAAATAAAATGTATAACAAAATAACAATTCATAGGTTTATTGTGTTAAAATAATGTACATAAACCATTCAGCCTTATACCTGTGAAAGGTTCAGAATGCACTACCCTAAACCACAATGAACTAAAGATTATTGAGCAAAAGCATATGACAGAAAACTCTCTGGTATACCTCAGGGCCAAATATCCATTATGTAGATGCTAAACTCTCTGTTCTAAGAACAAATTTCATAACTGGACTAGGAATGACTGTTAAGTCGGTACCGAAAAACTTACTGCACAGTCCTTACTATCAACCGGTTTCTATATGTCTCCTGGTCATGTCCCCACACTTTGCTTCCTCTACAAGTTTCACTGCTCTCATTAGTTTCTTCATAATTATTTTTTGCTTAGAAAGCATGCTAGGATCTTGGTCATGGACATTTCTTTGGAACTTCATGAAGGTTCCCATGTACATAAAAAAAAACATTAAATAAAGGTTTTGCTTTGCTCCTATTTACATATTTATCAGTTCACTTCATCATGATCCCCAGATACAGAACTTCAGACACAACATAAGGCTTGTTTATTTTGCTTTGGTTCTAGCAGAATGGGTTACCATTGCTTGAGATACAAGGTTTACTCCACAGACGGCAGCTGACATTTTGGAGACACAAGAGTCAGCAAAGGGCAAAATGCCTTTACTACATCTGCCTCCCAGAGCTCCGTAGAGTATTGACAATTAAAGCAAAGTTGTTACTGGAGCATGCACACTTGCTCAAGAGGAAATTCATCTATTTGTTCTATCCTACCTGTAACCGTGGAGTCTGCTAATCATATCTGGAAACCTGTGGATTTTTAATCTCCTCTGCTAGTCCAACCACAAATGAACATAAAATTTCTATGAATATTCAAATCATGTTGGGTTAAGGGATGAAAAGCAATTGATTTTGCCCTAGCATTCATATTCTGACCAAATTCTTTCAACATTCACTGCCACATAACTACATTTCTGGAGGTCACCACCGACCTAAGGGAATACCCCAAGTCTCACACTGCCCTGAAGACACTCCGCTTGATTTTTATAAACCTACCTTCTGCCCTTGGCAATTCCCACTCTTTGTTCACTGTCTGCATGTTTGGTGGACGGACTAATTACATATTCAAATAACCATGCTGATACTATGACAGTGAAAAGGTTTTAGTAACTGTGATCATTCTTCACTTTCATATTCTTTATGGAGTGATTTTATCTAAAGNCCTAAGGGAATACCCCAAGTCTCACACTGCCCTGAAGACACTCCGCTTGATTTTTATAAACCTACCTTCTGCCCTTGGCAATTCCCACTCTTTGTTCACTGTCTGCATGTTTGGTGGACGGACTAATTACATATTCAAATAACCATGCTGATACTATGACAGTGAAAAGGTTTTAGTAACTGTGATCATTCTTCACTTTCATATTCTTTATGGAGTGATTTTATCTAAAGGACTCATTTTCAACACGGGTAAACCATTTGTTCCAAAAGCACTGTGGCACTCTTGTTAATTTTATATCTTATAACAACATGAGTAATCAGGACAAGTAGAACAGAAAATAGAAATTTTAGGTATTAAAAAAAACAAGAAATTAGACTTAAAAACTTAAAATATTACCTTAGCCCTTATAAAATTTTGGCTTCAGTTATGAGGCATAAACACTACTGTGCTAGCTTTTAAATATATTGACAGTATCTGCTATTCCTGGATTAAGAGGAATTTGCAGGAAGTTGGGGAGATAATTTGATACTGTGACTTAAGAAGCTATTGTGTGTGTGTGTGTGTGTGAGAGAGAGAGAGAGAGAGACTTATATATAACTTCTTAGTAGTATACCCAGGGCATATAATAGTGGAAAAATATAGCCTTTGTTGAATAATAAATCTTTTAATCACTTTCAACTAAAAGACAAGTAAATATCAAGAAGTTTATAAAAAAAAAATCATGCACTGTTACCTTGCTGGAAATAACCTTATAAAGACCTACCCACCATCTGCATCTCCTACCTCACAAAGGAAACTCTTCTTAATTCATGTGAACCATAGCTAACCTAAATCTACTCCAGCACTCCTAAAACAGGCAACAAGAAGACCGTACCTACAAGTGACCTCATAGTTTAGATGTCACAGTAAATTCTAAGGTCCTAGAAGCAGATGACATCACAAAGTAGAGAGATACTCCCAAGATACTTTATTTCCACCTCTTTTCCCCTACATTCAATTCTCCCATCCTTATGGAAGAAATTTTTTTAATTAAAAATTTCATATTTTTTCATTTTTGCTGCAAACCTGACAGATAATTACCCATCTGAATCTTCTCAGCTTTCCACGTGTTCTTCCACTATGGGCTCACTTTCAGACATGTGACTTTCCTATTAACTTTATTTTTTCCTAAGTCAAGCCTGAAATTGATAAAACTGCATCAGTTTCCAAAACTCAAATCCTATTAATTTATCAACTTGATAGTAATTTTAACGACTATGGAAAAATGTGAACTAGTTTTTGGACCTTTGAAGGTGAACATATGGTAGACATATCATAGAATACCAAAAAAACTAGATGGCATAGAACAACATCCCTCTAGATTTCTTTCTCATGAGCTATCTTCATGCCTTGGGAAAAATCTGTGAAAGCTCAAGGACTATTCCTTGATAAGAGGCAGTGGAAGCATATTTTTCTTTTGTTAAATATAGACATGATCATGATAGTAGATTTTTAATTTAATGTTGCAATTTAAAACCGTGTGATTGGCTTCATAGGACTATCCCAACTTCTTTATAAAATTCTTAAGTACTTGTAACATTGGTAGACCAAAAATCTGGACTGTAACCGACCAGGGAAATGGCTCAATTTCCCCAGTTTTCTTCTGTCAATCTGTCACTTGTAAGTTTAGTTCACAGAAACAGAACTTGTTTCTTTTTTATATTTAGTACAAAGAAAGCACTTAATTAATCTATATTGTTCTTAATTGTTTTTACCAACAATATTTTCCTTGTCCCCACTCTCCTCTATATGCATGCATGAAAAGCAAATTTTACTTTAGAATGTTTTAAATTGATCTATCTATGGAGAGCCAAAGAAATTGTCTTTATGGGAACACAACACTTCAAGGAAGTCATGTCACATGAGAACAGATCAGGTCATGATGCTTGCTTAGCCCAAGTGATGGTTCTCCGGAAACAAACTGTGTGATCCTGAGAGGAACCTGTGTGAAGAAATCTTCATGAACTAGGATTCTATCAACATAGCCAAATAACTCAACTTCTGGGTGGATTGCTCACATTTGGCTACCTCTAAGCATCTATGAGAGAGAGCCTGCTAAGAAAGCACAGCATTTAAAGATAGAATTTAACTGCCTTCTTTCAACCCAACTGAAATAAATTTATAGAAGGTAAAATGCAACTGATATCAAAAATTTGTATTCCTTTTAAATATATTATTGGAATAAGTTACAATTTAATAAATAACACTAAAAACAAAGTAGTACAGATGTAAAATCCATGTATTTTACAGTGTTAGGTCGTTACATATTAAACTTGCCAAACAACCTGTGAGGTGTTTAATAATTGACTTTCAACTTTATAAGATCTGGAACCATCTAGGAGACAAACCACTGAAAATGGTTGTGATTGAATATATTCTGTCCCATAATAGTACAGTTCCTTCAAGACACAGATGGATTTGCATGTTTTCTTTCTGCCCTATCAGAATATTCACTGTATGTATGGCCATTGGGAAAGAATCCTAGAAGATTAATTTATTTACTCATTTCTTTCTTTTCCTTTTTTTGGTGGGTGGGGAGAGGAGTGGGGTATTCAAGATTCAAGACAGGACTTTTCTGTGTAGCCCTAGCCATCCTGGAATTCTCTCTATAGACCAGACTGGCCTTTAACTGAGAGATCCTCCTGCCTCTGCCTCCCAAATGCTGGGATTAGATTAGAGGCATGTGCTAACACTGCCACATAGCATTAATTTCTAATGTAGTTGGAACAATTTAACTATGCCTTTAAGGACATCTAATTACAAAAAGATATTTTTACCACCTAGGGCAGTAGATATCATCCTTGTTAATACTGAGACCCTTTAATCCAGTTCCTCATATTGTGGTGATCCCCAACCATATTTCATTGCTACTTCATACCTATAATTTTAATACTTTTAGAAATCATAATATAAATATCCGATATGTGACCCCAAAGGGGTTGTGACCCCCAGATCGAGAACCACTGACCTGGAGGCATAGCTGCTATAAATAGCTATTTCCTGGTTTACCTCATGTATAACTCACCAGCTAACCCCCCGGGGTGTACCTAGCTGTAAAAGGGTAGATTTATATGATGGCAGACCAATTTTTATGCCTATACACCTACTATAAGTCTTCTTCCCCAAAAGTTTTGGACTCCAAAATCATTCAAGGAAAGAGTATTGTAGTGATCCTCTTACTTCAGCATTCTGAGGGCTTGTATTGCAAGAGTCAGCTTTTATACCCAGTCTCTCAAAGACAACTTTTTGGTGCTATGCTTTCATAGTGGAGTCCCTACAATGAGAGAGGAGAGAGGGGAGATGGGGGGAGCACTACAACGAATGTTGTTTCAGGATCTATGGTCTGTGATAATTTATCTGTGTGGACTATCTATAGCCAAAATTCCAAAATTTGTAATTTTAAGTAGAATAATATCAATTTTGATGCCTTAGGGCCCAACTGAGAAAAGAATCCAGAATGAGGATATTTTCTGGGGAGGATAAAATAGTGAAATCAATAATAAGAACACCAAGGAAAATAGTGACCACCTATGAATGTTAAATCTTAGACAATACTTCTTTACAGCCAGAAAATATCAAATCTTTGAAAGAAAATCTTTGTTGGAGGTCCCAGTAGCCAGGTGTTGTTAGGGCTACCATTGAAATCTCACATTCCAAGAGTCCTAAGGCTTAAAGATGCATATGTATCAAAATAATAATAGTCAATACATAAATTAATAGCCAGAATTTAGAGATGAATTATAGATTTGCAAGATATTTGCTTATGATCTATGTGCAGCACATTGGTTGAAATCAGAGAGTAAAGCTATCATTTAAATTATGTATCATTCCAGTCTGTGAACCTCATATCACCTAAGAAAGATAGTTACTGAAGGGGTAGATATATTAAAAGCAATTTTTGGTTGCTGGTTTTCATTATAGCCCCACTATAAGATATTGTTATTCTGTACACATAAAATGTGTCAGATGACTTTTAAATGGAAAACACCAAATTACTGCAAGAATTTTTCAGTTTATTTTATGAGCCTTACCACATAAACGGTCAACCTAAAGTTAATTATCTGGATGGAGACAGGAGAATACCAAAAATTTGTAAGCTAGTTAACTTGGTGTGAAGAGCAACAAACAAATGTCCTTGTCTATAACAGTATAAAAAGCAGGCAGTGACACCCCAGGTTGTTCTCTGATTTCTATACACAGGAACAAACACACACACACACACTATACTTAAAGCCAGAAGATCGGTATGCTGTAGGTCCCTGGAAGATTAACTCTTCGGTAATTCTTGTTGTTTTGGAAGGTATAATCTTCACCAAGCCTTTAGATAGCTATTTACAAGCAAATGACTTTGCAACAAAGCTTGTCTGGAACTCACATCAGTCCTCCTGACTCTGCCTCTCAAGTGCTAGGATTAAAGGCATGGCTCACCACATCTGGCCTGTATATCCATTTTTGATGTCCTATTTCTTGACATCCCCAAAGCAAGTTGAGACTGTGGACTCCAGTGAATGAATCTCTGGGTTTAGCTGAGAGTTTTTGTCTCCTCTCGTATAACCTCATCTTATCCTCCATAAAACTTTCTTCGATGGCCTACTTCCACCTCTTTCAACAGTCAGTCAGCCTTTCAGGCTCAAAAACTAAAGTCCATACAAAATTGGGGCATTCTGGGGCGATCAAATAGCCTTATTGCTTCCAAATAACAGTGTGTACACTGTTTTACTCGAGTTCTCTACAGCAACTGAACAGATAGAATGGAATGCATACATTTCAAATGGGATCTATTCAATTGGCTTACATAACATGGGCTATGTGGTTCAACCATGGTTGTGTATACTCTAAGAAAACTGGAAGTCTTTAAAAGTCAAGATTCTAGAACTATAATCCTGTATATTCAAAGATGTTGCTCCCAAGTATTCAGGCCTGTCTTTCTAAGGGAGCTGCTTCTTACCAAACCGTGATTTCCATACAAATAACACAAAAGAACCTAAAGTCATGTGAGACACTTGAAGCACATAATTTTTTTTCTTTTGAGGGATTATGAGTCATTCAGAATGAGAAATAGTGACTACTATATTTAATAGATTCCAGAAATTTTGTGTTTTAATTGTTTTCTTATATTATGTACCTTACAATGGATAGTTTTTCATAGTTCAGTTGGGAGTATTTGTTGCTGGTATTTCTCATGGTGTTTAAAATTATGGTGCCTCTTAAATTGATGGCAATTAGAGTCATAGATATTTGGTTGGCATGAGTTGCCAATAAATGAGCTGCTTTATTTATTTTTTAACAAAATTATCTTTAATCTTTAAAAATGGTAAGCAAACATGAGCTTTGGTCATAAGGAAGACTTATCCAAGAACACCTAAGTGTAGCTATGCCTCTCCTCTGGACTACAGGGAGAATCAAAACTTAACAGTTTTCATGGAGGCTCCACAGTAACTAAGGTGTTTTGGTGATAGACATTTAGACTAAAATAACTGTAAGTACAGGATTTCCTACATTCTTTGCTCAGTGTGGTCACAACAGAGGTTTTATTTTATTAGATTAGATCATGTCATTATTCTATTGCTATAATAATCAGAAAACTCAATGAGAAGGAAAGCTTACTACTACACAATAGCATTTTGTTTTCCTGCTGTAGGGAAAGCTTCCTTTTGGTAGGAGGTAAAGCCAGAAATGCACTGAATAAACAGAAATGTGCTGATGATCCCTGTAGGAGCAGACTGAACTGTGAAACATAGATGTCTTAGTTAGCTACCTCTAAACATGTTGGGGGCCCAGAGGTCCTTGTACTCACAGAGAAACACTAAGAGAACCAGTAATGTTAATCATGCAGGGGTGGCTCCTCAATGGAGGAGATAAAATCAAATACCTGCATTCCACCCAGAAGGCTGAGAGTGGATATTATTAAATACCTGGTGACCTTTTTTTCTATCTGTGGAGGCAAACGCCACCCACCTTTTTCCTGTACAGATATTCCAGACTCTTCTCTCCATTACCCATTCTTAGGGGAGATGTCACAAGTGCTTTATGACCTTCTGATCTCTTTGCTATTGGCAAGAGATCATATTAGATTCTAGGCCTTGTATCTATAGAACACAGACTCATGGCCATATGTACTTTGTACAAGAGTCTCTCTGTAGTCACACCTTGAGCTTTACTGTGCACCTGGAATTGGACTGACTTGCCTGCTTGTTGCCTGGAAACCTTTTCCCAAATTACTGTGCTTTAAATTCACTAACAACAAACTGCCTAGTATTAGACTCCGCAGACTATTATCCTGATTGAGGAGGTCAATTTGTGCCCAGTTTTGGTTCTCATCTCTTCTCGAGGCTTGCTTCCCTGCCTGACACCTGCAAGGACCCCCTCAAAAAACTCTGCAAATTACTGATCTGAACCAATTATCTACATAAGAAAAAATAAGACTTGCAAATCAATTAGTGGAAGGCCATGAAGGAGGCATTCATGGTTCCAAATCCAGGGTTTTTGACTGCATCATTGTTCAGCGGAAAGCTTGACAACAACACAAAGGGAACAATTTCCTTGTACCTTGAAAGTGAAATCTTTTAAAAGAATTTATTTTAATAAAGTAGGAAACTTAAGTATTTTCTTCATCTACAAACTCCATTTCAAATCATAAGTCTGAGGTTTTATTTTCTTTTAATAGAAGTCCAGACTTTTCAGCAAAATTTATTTGACCTTGGAAAAGACATTTGACCTCAAGCATTTCCATTTTTCTCCCTGACAATTATTCAAAGAGAAATAAAAGTAAAAACAAGAAGCAATTTAAGTTGCTTTCCCAAAACCATGGCAGAAATCCAAAAATCTTGTAATGGTTTTGGTTAAGAATTATTTAAATGTACCTAAAAAGATAATTCTACATTGCCAGAAAAAAACGTCAGAGAAATATTTCTTTATAGAATTTGAATACTGTATAAATAAGTGATATATATGTGACGGAAGTAGATCTTTTCTCAGCTTTTTCTGCATTTGCCTAATGTTGTTATATTTAAACCTTTAACAACCAGATGGAAGTACAAGTTGAAAATAGAGCATTGTGTGTAAGCACAAGGCCTGGTGCTTGATTTTCACCATCAAACACACACACACACACACACACACATACACAGAGGGAGAGTCTAAATAAATTGTATGCCAATAAAAAGTGTTGTTTAAAACGGAAAATGACACTGAAGAGTAGCAATGCTGTTACTAAAAAAAGCTAATTAAATTATAGACTCAAGGAGATGCCTTACTCTTCATCTGAGGGAAATAATTTCTAGGAAGACTATAATTCTAAACACGAGATGTAAAAGAGCAAAGCTAATGAAGCTAACTATGGTGCCATCTAGATCACATGAGTGACTGGTAGAAGCAAAGATTTTTAAGTTAGGACAAAACACACAAACACTACAGAGGAAAAAAGAAAACCTCATCAATAAAGCTATATTGAATTATGGACTTCTGGGATAGGGTAAAAGTATGTACTTACCCTATTATATATGAATTCCTTTGTTCAACCACTAGAAGAACCAAAAAATAAAAACTAAAAAGGGAAGAATGGAGATGTTAAGAGGGCATCTCATCTGCTCTTCACATATGCCAAGAGAAAGACAAGCTTCCAGACTCAGGGAAAATTCTTGATGAATATGGATCGGACCAGCACTGACTGCTACAGGTATTCTTCAACAGGTTCTCTACAAGTCTCTAGATGAACTAGGAGTTTCTTCTATGTAAATCAACATACATATATTAAATATTACACAATTTTAAAATGAACAAGCTATTACCAAAACAATGTAAGTGAAATCTCACAAAAATTATGCTGAGAAGAGAAAGCAGGCCCAAAACAGTACACACTATAATTTTATATAAACACATTTGCAGAGCAGTAAAACACACGTAGGAAGATAGAGTCAAATAATAACGACTTTGATGAGATCCTAAATCCTCATCAAAACTCAGTGTGAAAATGCTTTGAACTGTAGATGTGTGATTGATACACTTTGTCAATGAGAAGGCTAGATATACATGATAGCAGAAATCATCATCACTGATTGTGATCCAACGGTGCTGCACAGTGTGATGGTATAAATTAATCATTAAATTGCAGATGAATTATTTACCTAGCTAGCATAACTACAAACATTTTAGGTTGCAGAGATCATTTGTTATTATGTGTAGTAGTTATTTTCCTCATAACCATCAAAAAGCACCTGACCAAATCTTAATGAATGATTTACCGTGGCTTACAGTTACAGGGAAGTGTTCTAGGATGGGGAAGGCATATGAGACAGCTGGATACCCTGCAACCATATCAGGAAGCAGAAACTAATGAATGCTGGTGGTCTGACATCTCCCTGCCCCGTGTGTGTGTGTGTGTGTGTGTGTGTGTGTGTGTGTGTGTGTGTG
>LOJH01033231.1:0-13504 GCA_001685095.1 Ellobius talpinus | reverse complement strand
TGAGTGAGGTAACCCAGACCCAGAAAGACAAATATATGTACTTACTCATAAGTGCCTTTTAGACATAAAGCAAAGAAAACCAGCCTGTAATTCACAGTCCCAGAGAACTTAGAAAACAATGAGGACTCTAAGAGAGGCATACATGGATATAATCTACATCGGAAGTAGAGAAAGACAAGATCTCCTGAGTAATTTGTGACCATGGGGACCTTGGAAGAGGACTGAAAAGGAAGGCAGAGGAATGGAGGGGAGCAAAGACAAATGTATAGCTCAATAAAATCAATAAAAAAAATGAAAAAATAGCAAAGGTGGCTAATGGCATAAGTCAGTATTGCAAAATATGTTTTGCTCTTTCATTTCTTTTTTAATTAATTTTTTTCATTTATTTTGCATACAACTGAAGTTTGCCCTCCCCTCTCTTTCCCCATTACCTCTGCTCCTCTTCTGTCTATCCCCAATCCACTACTTTTCCATCTCCATTCAGAAAAGGGAAAGCATTACATGGGATGCAAAGAAAGCATGTCATATCACTTTGAGTTAGGACCAATATCCTCCCCTTGCATCAAAGCTGGAGGAGTCATTTTTGCTTGTGGACTAGGTTTCACAAAACCAGTTAGTTTTCCAGGGAGAAAGGTCCTTGTCCCACTGCTAAGGGGTCCCACAAACAGAACAGCTACACAACTCTCATCTACATGCAGAGGGCCTAGGTCAGTAGCATGTAGGCTCCCTAGCTGTAGGTTCAGAGTTCATGAGCTCCCATTAGTACAGGTCAGCTGTTTCTGTGAGTTTCCCCATCATGATCTTGACCACCTTTGTTCATACAATCCCTCCTTCCTCTTGTCAACTTGACTTCTGGAACCAGCCCAGTGCTTGACTATGGATCTCTGCATCTGTTTCAACTGGTTACTGGATGAAGACTCTCTATTGACAATCACTGTAGTCACCAATTTGATTACTGAAGGACAGTTGAGGTACCCTCTCTACTGTTGTAGCTAGGGTCATCTTTATGGATTTCTGAAAGTTTTCTTGGCACTAGGCTTCTCCCTAACCCCATAATGATTCCTTCTATCAAGATATCTCTTTCATTACTCTCCTGCTGCATCCTGAGCCCACTTGACCAACAGATTCCTCATGTTCCCATTGTCCCAATCCCCTTCCCTCCACATACTCCCTACTGCGATCCCCAGTCAACTAAAGAGATTTCACCTATTACCCCTTCCCAGGGAAATCCATGCTTCTGTAAGTTGAAGAACCCTGTCAATTGCAGCATACAGAATGAAAAAAAAAATCTTCTATAACTTGAAGTTTCTGTCCAACACTCCAGTTTCCAAATAATCCCTCAGAGCCTTAATATTAATTTCAAACTGTTTGACCTGTTAGCTCAGACTTATTATTAACAAGTTTTTAAAATTTAGTATTTGTCTGAATCTGTCTTTATTGTATATCTGTAAACATTTTCTGTTCAGGACAGTTTTTAAAATGTTAAGCAGGCTTAGGCTACTGGCTCTGTGCTGTTCAGCTTTTTAACATGTGGAAGGTAGTTTCACTGTCAACTATGGGAACCATAGTCACTGCCCCAATGCTAGGGATGCAGTGGTCCACACTGCCATCAAGCAGCTTCTATGCAATTCACCCACAAACCCATTCAAGGGCTCTTTAGCAGGACCTCTCTAAAAAAAATTTCTGTGTTGCCAGCAAGAATCAGGAAGCCCTCTCTTAAAGGAGCCACACATCTGTTCACTGCCAGCAATGAGAGACTATATGAAAAAAATGTGGCTACCAAGAAATTGCACTTGGCTACCATTTTTTGTGGGTCTAGAAGCCCTCTTTTCATAAGATTTTTAGGTGTTATGTGGATCCATGGCAGAAAGTGGGCACTGTTTGTAACAGGTTTCTCTCCTGTCCATCTATTACCAAATAATCACTAAGAGGTTTAATATTAATTGCAAACTTTTTGGCCTATTAGTTCAGTCTTATTAATTAGTTCTAACAACTTAAATTAAACCATTACTATCATCCTATATTTTATTCCAAAAGGCTTGTGGCTTGTTACCTCTCATCTTGCTTCTCCTGAAGCTACTGGCTTGTCCCAGACTCCACTTTCTTTTTAACTGTATCTTTTGTTGGATTTCCTACCTGGCTCTACTCTGCCTGGATATTGGCCAAATCAAATTCTTTATTGACCAATGGTAATAAGACATACTCACAGCATACAGAAGGGTGTCCTACACAATCTTCCCAACCCCAAAGAGAAGGCTAATCTCCAAAATATACAAAGAACTCAATAAACTAGACACCAAAATATCAAGTAATCCAATTAAAAATGGGGTACAGATTTAAAAAGAGAATTCTTAACAGAATTTCTGATGGCTGAGATACACTTAAGGAATTCCTCAACATCCTTAGCTATTAGGGAAATGTGAATCAAAGCAGCTCTGATCATCTTACACAGTCAGAATGAATGGCTAAAATCAAAAAAAGCTAAAAACTGCCTATGCTAGAGAGGATAAGGAGTAAGGGGAACATTGCTTCACTGCTGGTGGTAGTGCAAACCTGTACAGCCACTTTGGAAATCAGTATGGCAGTTTCTCATAAAACTGGGAATCAAACTACCTCAAGACTTAGCTATACCAATCTTGGGCTTATACCCAAAAGATTTTCAATCATACCACAAGGACACTTGCCCAACTAAGTTCATAGAAGCATTATTCATAATAGCCAGTACCTGGAAACAAACTAGATGCCTCTTAACCAAAGAATGGATAAAGAAAATGTGGTACATTTGAACAATGGAGTATTACTCAGCTGTGAAAAAACAATCACATCTTGAAATTTGCAGGCAAATGGATGAAACTAGAAAAAAATCATCCTGAATGAGGTAACCCAAATCCAGAGAGACAAACATGGTATGGACTCAGTCATGAGTGGATATTAGCTATAAAGCAAGGGAAAACCAGGTTACCATTAACAGCCCCAGGGAAGTTAGTTAAGAAAGAGGCCCCTAAAAGGAACGTATCTTATGCTCTTATAGAGGAACTGATATTTGTTTCCAGAGACCACATTGGGCTACTGGTAACAGCAACTGTAACTCCAAGGTGTTTAATGTACTCTTGTTGACTCCAATTCCAATACACATGCATTTAAAAACAATGCCCAAGAATCCACAGGGATGACCCCAGCTAAGACCCTAAGCAATAGAGGTGAGGGTGTCTGAACCAGCCTTACCCTATAGTCAGATTGATGATTATCTTAAATATCACCATAAAACCTTCATCCAACAACAGATGGAAACAGAAGCAATGACCCACATCAGAGCATTGAACTGGGCTCCCAAGATGCAGTTGAAGTGTGGAAGGAGTGAGCAAGGAATTCAAGACCACAAGGGGTTCATCTACTGTGACAGTGTGCCTGAGCTAATGGTAGCTCACCAGCTCTAACTGTACTGGAAGCGAATGAACATGGGAACAAACAAGTCCCTCTGAAGGGGGTTGACAGTTGGGGCAGACTGGTATAAGATGGTGGCAGACTGAGGGTCCGCTGATAGTGACACTGGGATTTGCCTTCACTGCATATACTGGCTTCTTGCGATCCTACTCTATTTGAATATATACCTTACTCAAGCAAATGTAGTAGGGAGGACCTTGAACTTTCCACAGGGCAGGGTGCATTGCCCTCTCTTAGAATTAGAGGGTCTGTGGAGGAAGTGCAAGGGAAGTGGGAGGAGGGGAAAATGGGAATTTTGATTGGTATTTTTTAAGTAATAAAAAATATAAAAACCTAACTCCAAAAATATTTTAGTAGTTAGAGATAAAGATATGAATTACAAGTGTTGAGACATGTTGATTTATTTCAATAACTTACATCATAGTTGACAATTTAATATCCATATTTTAATAACAACATCCTTAAAAGCAGAAAATCATTTTATAACTGTGTTTCAGTAACTACACTTCATTTGTGCATCTCATTTTACAGTAGAAATATAGTTCACATAAATATCCATAATCAAAAATCATTAGAGCACAGCTAAGCAATCAGATGCATGTGCTATTCAGTTTCATCAGCAGTATTTGTTGAAGATGCTGGCTTTTGTCCAATCTGTATTGTTGTTTTCTTTGTCAAACACCAGTTGCTGCTGTAGTGCAGCCTCATATGCAGGGCCTCAAATCTATTTTATTGTCCAATATTTTTTAGCCAGAGCCATGCTATTTTCCTTGTTATTTTTTTATTTTGTCTGGGAAGGGAATAACCTTAGACTCTAGAATCTAGATGGTAATCCTCAGGATAATTTTAGATATTGAGGTTTTCTTTCTCCATATGGAATTGAAGGTAATTTTTCAAATTATGTGAATAATTCTATTGGTCTTTTAATTAAAGATGCATAGAATCTGTAGCCTGATTATATTAAGATATCCATATCCATAAAATATTAATTTTGAAATCCTAAAATGTGTTTATTTGAGTTTTGAGGGGGCTTGTATTTTTGTTTCTTTTCATCTTCTGAAAAAGGAGGGCATTAATTTTTTTTTACTGTGTGTCTTTGTAGGTTGAATAAGCTTCAATAATTGGCCATACACTAATTGGACCTGCATGGTTTTAAATGAAAAATCAATGAGGAAACAAATTCAGATGTGTATGGCATGGAACATTGATCCAAGTGGCATTTGGAGACGGAAGAAATATAAATGATCAAATGTGATTTATAATATATATATATATATATGTTATATATAATATATATATATGATACAAAATCCCAAAATTAAATATTGACTTAGGTTTCAAGGCATTATAAGGATGGAAAGAGTTTTAATACTCTTTCTACTAGATCCCAATCACAATCTCGGTTCCCATGTTCCCTAAAATAAAGGAATCCACATGGGGCACAATAATAGAGTAAGAAGTTAAGATTTTAATTTGGCCATCAAAGAATCAAGAGCACACTCTCTAGGAAAAGAAGGTGCTGATCTGAGCCCAGCAACAATGGCAGGATTCTTAATAGACAGGAGAGAGCCTATAGTTTACCTTCTTATGTGATCCTTATGCTTCCTGAATGGGAATTTTCCCCAGATGGGCATGTATGTAGTGCAAACAAAGCTCTGCTGTTCTACAAATTATCCTAGGACTGTCAGTTTGTTTAACCATATTTTCTTTATTCTGTATTCACCTCTTCATTTTCTATTCATTGTCATTGCTCGCACAGTGCCATCTTTTTATCTGTTTCTTCCAAATATAGAGGAAATAATAAATACTTGTAAACCTATACCATGAAACTTCTCATTTTTAAATACTTTTAAAACATACCTATGGTAGAACTAATATGCTATACACCATTTGTATTCTCTGATATTTTAGTATCAACTTTAAAACAACTCAAAATGTGTTTTGCCATCTTGTAGAGGACAATTCTATATTCTGTCAATTATGTTTTAAATAAAAGCTGATTGGCCATTAGCCAGGCAGGATATAGAGGTGGGACAACCAGACAGGAAGTAGAGGCAGAGAAAGGAGAATAGGAGGATTCTGGGATGCAGGAAGCTCCCTCGGCCATCCTGCCCAGATCATGGAAGAAGCAGGATATGACCTGCCCTGCTGAAAAAGGTACTGAGCCATGTGGCTAACATAGATAAGGATAATGAATAAATATACATTATAAGAGCTACTATGAAACCTGAGCTAATGGGAAAATCAGTTTATAAGTAATGCAGACTCTCTGTGTGATTTATTTGGGGCTGAACGGCTGTGGGAAGAGGGCAGGACAGAAAGCCCAAGAAGCCCAGCCCTCATATTACAGCCATCTATTTAGCAGGCTGCCTGAGTTTATTTTAAATATTACATTGGTATTATTCACAAAATATCTTGATCCATCACTTCCTACTCATTGTGTATGTTTAGTATAGTATTTTTTCTGTACTTATATTTCCATATAATTATAGTATTAAGGAAGAATTCTTCATGAGACTAAAATTAGTTATCATTATTTGTTCATTAGCCACATACTGCTTTTAAATATTTAGAATCTAGTATCAGTCTTGATTTCTAGAAGCAAATAGTGTTTTTTAACTTAAGCTAGTTCTACAGATATGTAGATATCACTGAATGTTAAGAAGCACTGGTATCATTAGATATCTATACTTTCTAAGAGATTATATCAAAGATTGAAAACTTTTTTACACACTAGAGCTGTGTAAACAAACAGCATATGGCTTCCTTACTGCTTGATTCCTTGTTTGTCTCATAGCTCTAACAGAAAGAATAACCAAAGGGCTCTATGAAATTTGCTTACTGGATCCCTGGTGGAGTGCCATTCCAGAATTCGTTTAGCATTTTATTTCAACTTACATAACCTACATTGATGTTTCCAACCAACACCTCTCAGAATAAATAGCTTTGCAGAAGCAGGTCCTTATTGGTATAAAATATTCCTGTGTTCTCACAGATGTACCATGGACAATTGATTTGTCAATCTTTTTACAATGTATTTCTATCATGAATAAGCAGAACAATATTTAGCAGAACAATAAGGCTTTGGTTGCGTAGACCATATTCATTATGTTCCTTCCAGTATTTAAGAAATAAGTAGCATTTGACATGCATAGAACTATGCCCTGGGAAAACAAACATTTAAAGCATGTCCCTTGTTCCCCTATTCAAAATATCTCTTGTTCCCCTATTCAGAATATTCTCATTATTTCATACATATTCATGTCCATTGAACTTTTACCAGAAAAGAACTCTTAATGTAACATAACAACTCTGGTTCAAAGGAAATTATAAAGCATGTTATTCTGAGCTAAAAGCAGTTAAACATGAATGACAAACAGATTCAAGTTACCCTGAATGACATGACCTAATGCACAGTATTAAATCAGTGTTTCAAAAGCAAGAAAAAAATCCACGTATTTGTCATTCGCATTTCGGGACCATAACAGAGTAAGCTACAGCAAGCTGGTTGCATTATGTCTCTCATAATAGAGTCTGGGCAGTACAGCAATGGTCATATTCACAACAGAGTGGTTAGGAGTCAAACAGTTCATTAAGACTGGCACCTTGTCAATCCCAAGCTGGCACTGAATGCCTAAAAGATTCCAAGAGAGTTGTTAGTATTGAATCTATAACTTTGAAAACCAAAAATTATGAAGTCTGGCCTTACTGAAGAAGAAACAAAGGTATGCTGATGGATGTTTTTCCATTGAGAGTCTTTTATGATCTATTGTCAGCCACTTATTCCAAGGGTGAGCTTTCTCAGTTCATTCTCAAGAGATGGACTGAGAGGTATTGCTATGAGTGTCTCCACATTCAGTCATGCTGACCACATAGATGAATCTTCACATTGAAGAAGCATCTTCTACATGTTTCTGGTGTTGTATTGAAAAATCACAACTTGTGTTCACAGGCTAGAGAGGACTAAGGTTTGTGGTAATTTCTAAATACTTATATAATAGTGACTAAAATGTTAGGCCCAATAACACAGTTAAGGCAAATGAAAGTAATTATTGCTGTCAACCTACATTGTTACATTCTAGTAACATCCATGATGTTATATCAGCTTTGCAGTCAGAAGAATCTTTATGATATATGTATCTTCCACAGAATACCTCAAGTCATAGAACAAAATTCATGTACTTACCACTCACCATCCACAACTCTCACACTTGACAGTTTTTATTTTGTCTCTCATTCTTGTACCATAGTTAAGGATCTGAGTTCTCTGGGTGAGTGGGTGGCTGCTCACTGAAATTTCCAGGTTCTTTTTTCATGAAACAAAGACTTGATTCAAGACATATAGTAAGGCAATAAATAGAAAAAAAGACAATCTACTAATGTGAAAGCACTCCAAGCACTCCAGAGAGTGGAAGTTTGCTCCTGAGCTGGAAAAGAGCTATACTCAAAATCCCTGGGTCACGATGCTCACATTTCCCAGGTCATTTGTAGGCACCCATTTACTCTCTGTCTTGTGGTGTGTAGTTGTATTTGTGCATGTGTGTGTGAGAGAAAGAGAGTGAGAGAGAAAGAGAGATTGAGAGACAGAGAGAGAGAGAGAGGTGTTTATGTGTATCAGAGATGCTCTTCTTGTAACTGGTTTGTTCCATATAGAGTTTCCATTCTTCTACTATCATTCAAATTCATTTTATACATTAATGTTAGTCTGTCTCTCTCTCCAGTCACTATTCTCCTGAATTCCATTGCTGGAATAAATTTAAGTGAATTTTATGCATTTTAATAGCTCATTCATATCTACTCTATTATGCATATGAAATAAAACACTTGATCTCATAGCTAATTATTGAATATCAGAAAAATAAAATAATTATATAGTATTGCCAACATTACACTCACTATACAAATTCTCTGAATAATTAATACCTAAGTTTCAATAGATTCTTAACAGAAAAAAATTAGAATTTTCTGTTAGTGCTAATTAAAGTTATAAATTACTTCTGCCATAGGTATTAATTAATCTAAAATATGTACTATTGTGTATTATTGATTGGAAGTACACACACACACATATGTCCACATACCACAAACAAGCAAACAAACACACATAAGCATGGAAGTTAATTTGTGTTGACAAAACTACTCTCCTAAGGATGAAGCCTCCCCTTAATGTGACTAAGACTTTTTTGTGGATAGAGTAGAAAAATATGTTTTCATGAAAAAATATACTATTACAATATTAGAGAAATTTCACTTACTGATTCCCTTCATATGCCTGTTTCCTTTACAGTGAAAACTTTTTATTTAACATTTTTTAAACTTTTGAGTTTATGATATAATTAAATTTCTCCCTTCTCTTCGGTCCCTTCAAACTCTTCTGTATATCCATTATTTACTTCCTTTCAAATTCATGGCCTCTTTTACATTTATTTTTATTGCATGCAAATATGCATATGTATATGTATATACATATCCAAGTACAAACACACACACACACACATTCTTAAAGACCCCTTAATCTATATAATGTTACTTGTATGTATGCAAGTTGTCAGGATGACCATTTGTTATTGTATAATCAATTGTTTTACTCTTAATTAGGAAAGACATTTTATCCATTCTCATTTCTCAATTATGTGTAGTTCTTTCTGTAAGGGTTTAAAGATGGTGGCTATAATTTCTATGCTGTGCACTGTATATTATCTAGTATATTAAAATGGAAATGCTAGTATACAACAAGAATTATATTGTATGAAATCTAGATTCTCTGTAGCCTTATGTGTCCTAGGCAACTCATTTATGTGGTGCTTATGGAAGCCAGGAGAGAGGTTTAGATTATCTGTGACTAGAGGTAAAACAGGGGAGTAGCCATAATGGCAGTGCTGGGAATTGAACCTGGGTCCTCTGGAAGAACATCTCTGGCTCATCATCATCTCTATAACTCTGTCCTTGACTTAGTTATAACAACTTTTACTTTAACCATTAAAAGAAAAATATTTAAATACAAAAAAGCTAAATAGTTTTTAAAGTCAAATAAAACATTTCAAACAATGCATACTTTTCTTCATCTCTCTGATATAAAGAAAATATATATTTTTTCAAAAAGGCTCTTATATAAAAGAATAGATTCTTTAGTGGCAGAGCTTAGTGTTCCTGATGCCAATTGTTTCTGAAGCTTCATATAACATTTTATCTTCCTAGTACTTAGAAATAATACTGATCTATGAATGCAGAGTCACATTCTGGGGCAACATTTATGAATAAAAGAAAGATAACATAACCCACTACTCATGCTGTGATTCTTTTCCGTACATATGAATGCAGAACAGGAATGTATAATTGAAAACACAACTAATATTTTTACAACATTCATGGGAGTTGGAATTTAGATATTACAAAGAGAGACAGTCCTTGATAAATCAGAAAGAGTGGCTTCAAACTCCAAAAAGTGCAGTCAGAAATTGAAGTAAAAGAAGTATGACTGACTGTAGTAGTTTATATGTCATTAGCCTTCATAGATTCATATATTAGAGTATTTGGTCCCCAATTAAGAGAACAATTTTGTTGTGATTATGAGTAGAAAATATTACTTTGTTGGGGGTATTGAATCACTGAGTGAAGCCTTTGAGGTTTAAAAAAAGATACCTATTCTCAGTTAGCATTCTCTGCCTTCTACCTTAAATATAAAAAAATATAAGATGTTGAACCCTGTTCCAGAATATATCTTCTGCTGACTGCCATACTCTGTAGCATAATAAGCATAGACTCTAAACTTCTGAAACTGTAAGTCTCAAGTTGACTCTTTATCAGTTGCCTGTACATGGAGTCTTATGACAGTAGAAGAAAAACAAAAAAGAAACTGATCTTTAGAGATTTAGAAACAATCTGAGAGCTAGAAGAGTGGTGGAAGTATGGAGGAGGAAGGATGAGCCAAGATACCAGTGTAGTTTCGAGGACATAAAAACAAGTACTTGGGAATAAGGGATGAAGGAGCCTGGATGTCATCATGGGCTTTGTTATTCAATCACAGGTGTATGTCAATAGAAAGCCAGATGTCCCTTTTTCCAGAGGAAAGGAAAATGACTCCTTTTAGAGGACAGGAACCCATGACAAGTTTTCAAATAATTCTGGCTTTTATCTAACTACTAGAAATCCTTCTATAGTCCTGCTCCAACTGAGTATGACTATCATTTCATGATACCTAACAGTACCAGGGAGTGGAATATTGCTATGACAGACCTGGCTACACTGGATTTTAACTGCTGGTTGTTTGAGACAGGTAGAAGACCATGACTTTGGATTAGTAAATCCAACATTGAATGATGTAATCAGGGCTTACTTGAGTATATTAGTAGGTGTTTGGACATTAGTAGTGCTGAGAACAATGATGACTTTGAGGGCCCAGCTCAAGAGGTTTGAGAGGGAAATATTATTAGCAAGAAAAAATAATTCTTGTTATATTTTTGGTAATGAATATAGGTGTCTTTTGCCCTTGTCCTAAGAATCCACATGAAGATAAATTGTGAAATGTTGAAGTAATTTAATTGGATTGTCAGAAGATATGTCAGAAAGTTTAATTTTGACTGTACCATGTATAAAAGAGACTGTTTGAGTAGATAAAAGCTGCCATATCAGTCACAGATTCAGCCTCTGGAACACCAAACTCTATTAAATGCTTTGTTTGGCAAGTTACCTAAGTCATGGTGTGTCTTGATTAGTAGAAAAGTGATCAAGATAACTAAGAACTGTTGCTACCATTAATAGAATTATATGTAAAAAAGCAAATGCTTTGTGCTTTGGGAGCACTTTCAGCTCCTTCAGCCAATAGCATTTAAGATACCAACCTACTTGGCTTAGTCTCTTATACTATTAATGCAGCAGTAAAGTGTGAGGTCACTCTCTTGCTTCCAGCTCCCACTTCCTGCTACTGGACTCTGTTCCTTTCACACAAAGGACTATTATCTAGGACAGTGATCTGTAAGTTTCCCTTAAATAAATAACCCTTTCTTATTTATAATTCCAAACTTGTGTGAGGTTATTTTGTGATTTCTGCCATCATCTGGCACCCAAACATATGGTTTTAGAATGCTTGGCTCTGACTGCATGCCACTGGGCTCAGAGCATAAGTCTTACATCAGCCCAACTTGGCTACTGCCTGTGCCTGGAGCCAGCAGTTCATTTGGATATAGAATTCTCATGCAGCAGGTTTTCTTGCTATGGATCAGCCATGGTCCCTTATATTTTCTCATTACATACCTCAGAAGAATTCAAGTGCCTTTGCACTCTCCCTAGTGCCTGTGCCCTGCCTCCACAAAATGTGGAAACTCAGACAGGAAAATGGCTTTTTTGGGTACCTTCTGTTTTCTGTTATTCCTGTGCTCCTATGGTTGTTGACCAATCAGGGCCCACCATGGTGCACACAGTCTATTATTTCTATTAAATAACTATTTTTAATCTGAGCATATTTTTAAGCATTTTACTACAAAATCAGATTCAGATCAGCCATGTAACTCCCCACTGTGTTTGTTTTGTAGGTGGCCTGCCGCACCTACTAGCAGTTAATGGTTATTGCACCTACTCCAGCTCATAATTAACCATAGGTAAGATTTATAATTCAAATTATTAATTGTAAATTTATAATGTAAAAGAGCAATATGTCAGACAACCCAAATGTCCAAGCTTTCAATAGGCTCTTTACTTACACCACCTACAAGGTTTTACAAGACTTATATGATTTCCCTCATAAATTATTATTTTTGATTCTGGGGATTAGTCTTGTCCTCAATATTTTTTCTTGAAAATATGGTTTGACAATAGGGCTAAGAATGAGGAGGATTTAGAAATGATACAGTGACTGAAATCAAGCTCCTCAACAAAAGAGATCAGAAATCTAAAGAGGATATGAACAATACAACTAAAAATAACTCAGTCAACTGAGGTACTTTTAGAAATGGGACAGACTGATGGTAATTCATTCAAAGGAAAATTTAGCACTCTGCAGAAGGATACAGATGATTTGGCACATAAAACCCAATCAATGACAGTGGGTACTGAAACATTATTTGGAAGAATTTGTACTGTTGAATGTATTAATCAGACTCTGTCAAAGAGGTATGACAGATTGACTGATAGAATGTCTCCTCAGGAAGGTAATATGCATGTTATGAAGATTATGTCCAAGGATGAGGCATTATCTCTACTGGACAGACTTTATATATTGGAATCCTCAGTGAGGGCATTAGAATAGAACACTGGTCAGATGATCCAGACTTTACAAATGGCAGTGGTAAATAAACTAATTTTATTTACCACTAAGTTCTGCCTGTCTTTCCAGTAATAACATCAGAAAGAGTATCTGGTTCAAAGTACCCTAAGGATTTCAAATAATATTCATGGGAGTCTATATGTATGACTGATTTAAAGGAAATTAAACAAAGAATTGTAGTTTATGGACTACAATTATCCTTTATTAGGGAAATGGTCAAAATGTGGACTTCCAGTAACAAAGCAACTCCACAAGTCTGGACTTAGTTAATCTCAGCAGTATTAAAAAATGGACTGCAATTGCTTTGGAGGTGCTAGAATTTTAGAGCAACAAGAAAAAGCAAAAGGACTTGAGATATTCCTAGATAAAATTCTAGGCTAAGAACTTTACTCTGATTCTCAGGATCAAGCTCTTTATGATGAACACACCTAGTCCCTATATAGCACAGCAGCCTTAAAGGCATGGGACAAGTTTCAGGAACTAGGAAAGAGAGCTGAAACCTATCTTAGGGTTAAAGAGTGTTAGAGAGAACATTTTAGTGCCTATTTGCAAAGACTATCTAGGACTGTACAAATAGGGGTAACTGACTCAGAAGATAGACATATAATAATTGAATCTTTGGCTTATGAGAATCCCAACCTAGAATGCAAAAGGATCCTTGGGCATTTAAAAATCAGATCAGCACCCATGGATGAATGTGTCTTGCATACAATGAATTTTGAAACACTTGACTATGGTAGTGATACTTGGGTAGGAGAAGTAATTTCCTATGGTAAGAGAAGACATCAAAATACCAAA
>LOJH01033229.1:0-11055 GCA_001685095.1 Ellobius talpinus | reverse complement strand
AGAGCTAGAGAGAGAGTCAGGAGGGTCAGAGTCATTTGGCCTAGGTTTGGTTTTGAAAACCTCAAAGCCTACCTCCAGTGGCAAACTTCCTCCAATAAGGACACACCCACTCCAGCAAGTCCATACCTCCTAATCCTCAGGTTGTGCTATTCCCTGATGTAAACATTAAAATATATGAGCCTATGGAGCTCATATTCTTGTTCAAACCACTGCAATGACCCAGGTACTACCTTTGATTCCAGAGATAAAACAGGCAAATTGATTTTAAATGTTAACGAATAAATGTATAACATTGTGTGTTAACCTCTGTACAAATGGCAGCATCACTTACTCCCTTGGGGAGTTTATACTGAACAATTAAAATAAAAAAAGGCTAACTGCACTAAAGTAATGCTAACAGTGCAGATGTGAAGGGCTAGAGAAACGGCCAGACTATTACAGGGTTAAACAGGAAACTCTTGAGGAGACGATAGAGCCAAAGTTAGTTTAGAAGTCAGGTTGGTTGAAGTGCAGGGATTGCCTGGGGATTTCTGTCAATCCCATTACTTCCTCAAATTGGTTATATATATTTTTTCCAAATCACTGCCTTCTAAAAGTCTTTGGTTTGAAATGTTCTTATTTTCACTTTATACGTTTTAAACATTTCACTTTTAAGAAACTTCTGAAATCTTTTCTGGTTGACCAGGCTTTGGATTAGTCACCTTGGTTATCAGGGAGGCAGTCACATACAGGCAGGTAAATGCTGCTCTTCCCTATCTGTGTGAGGGGCCAAAGGAGTCATGGAAGATAACCATTATTTTCAATATGAGAAATGTTTTATTTTTCTGTATTGCCTTTAGTATCTGTATCATTCTCCCCAAACTTTTTTTTCCTATATGATTCCTCTCTTTTCGAGTCACAGTGTTTTGTCCCCTCTTTCCCCTTTACTTCCCTGTCAACTCCTGACACAGGTTTTCTGAAAGTCTTGTTTCTACAGTGACTCATAATGAATACTACAGGCATTTGCAACGTGTCCACAATGCAAGGTGTAGCAGGGTCAAGACTGCAGAAGTACTTGTAAAGGCTCTTTTCTCGTTTCAAAGCTTCAGGGTCTCTTCCCAGAATGAAGTGTTAGCATCTCTAGCATTTCAGAACATCTGTGAGATTGGCTCGAGTCTAGCAGCTCCCCCTTTTGAACTCAGGTAGATCATGGAACCCTTTTATTTTCTGTTTCTGATGACACTTGGATATAAGGGGAAAGAAAGAGGAGGCTGAACAATTGGAAGTCTTGGGGGTACATTTAACCCTGTTCCACAGAATTCTGCTCTTATTCTGTTAAGTCTTGATTTTACACGAACATCTACTTCAGATTTTTAAAATTGAAAAGTGATAGTATGTTATTCAAAAACCAAAGGAAGAGAAGATGTTGGATGTTGGGGGTTGTCAGACTTTTCAGGTACTTTGAGCGGAAACCAGGCCATGCACCTAGCACACAGCAGGTGCCCAACAGCATCTGGAGGGTGAATAAGACCTGAAACTAGAATTAAAGTGGGTCAAACTGTGAGCTTTTCTCCTTTTCTTCTGGAGCTCTTTCATTTCCTCATTACTTCCTTCCTCTTTTAGCTTGAGAAGTTCTGACACTTTCCACACCAGTGCGAGTGCATCGCAGAGGGATGTGTGAGCTTTTAAAATTAACTAGAGGTTAAAAACATTGTATTTAAGGCTTACTTATTTTGTAAGAAATGAAGGAGATATTTTGTATATGATAAAAATGTTATATTTGAGCAAGTCGAGCTTCTGCAAAGGAAATATTACTGTAGTTGGGATATTTGCACACTGTAGATGAAGTGTAAAAGGTCTAAGCTTTCCTAAAGTAGGGTGAGGTAAAAGGAAGCAGAACTAGGGGTGGTGTGCGTGTGTGTGTGTGTATGTGTGTGGGTGTGGGTGCGTGTGTGGGTGCATGTGTGGTGGTTTTGCAACAATATAGTTGTGAAATCTTGCTCTAGATTTTATTGTTAAAAACAAATATTTGTGCTTTGAGAATCTGTTGTGTGCTTTTGGAATTCCATGCTCAGTGTAATTGCTCTAATCAAAGAATTAAATAAGACACTTATGGCTTTAAATTAAATATTTTGTTTTATCTATAATTTCCAATTAATGTTCCACTGGAACCAAGTTAGCTCTGCTTGAAGAATCATTCTCTTTTGGACCTTTTTGCTTCAGGTCATAATACTAATGAGCCCTGAATTTTCTACCACTAAAAACTGCTGTCTTTATTTTAGAAATAATTTGAGAGTAACTTTGATTAAGAGAGTAGAAAATAATAAAAGTAAAAGACCAATAAATTTTAGATCATGTCTAATTTCACTGTTGTATTTAATTAACTAATTTTTATTTTCCCCTTTCCCTTAAAAAGTGTATTGTTTGAGAATTTCATACATATATACAATAAAATATTATAAACATATAAAATGAAATATTTCCCACTCTAACTCCCCTGAATCCTTCTGCCATATCCTCTCCCAACGTCATGTGTTATTTTTGTAAAGGTAAGACGACCTGATCAGTCCAATTAGTGCTGCCCATATGTGCATGAGTGTAGGACTGTCTACTGGAGCATGGGCAATCTACTAGTGGCTACATCTCCAAGGAGAATGATTTCTCCTTCTCCATCAGCCCTTAACTGCCAGTAGCTCCTTCCAGTAGCAGACTAGGGAAATGGTCTTTTGAGAGCTCTTCCCTAATTCATGCTAGAATTTTAATTGCTTTAATATTATGCAGGTCTTGTACAGGTAGCCATAGCTGCTGTGAGTTCTAACGTTTAATAGCCATGTCATAGCCAAGAAGCCAGCATTTCATAGTATTTGTCCCCATCTTCTGTCTCTTATATTTTTTTCTGCCTCCTCTTTCACAAAGTTCCCTGAGCCTTGGAGGGGTTAGCAAAAATTTCCCATTTGGGCCAACAAATTCCAGTGGCTTATTTTTAGGACTTAGATCAATTATGAATCTCTACATTGACTGCTTCTCTGACAAAGTTTGAGAGCAGCCCAGGTGTACGTGTAAACATACGCATAAACATTATTTAGCAAAATTATAATAGTAGGTTTGATTCTAGTGTGTATGACTTAGTACCATGGGATTTTGGAAAGATTTACAGTAGCAAGCATAAAATGCCTCTTTGAAAGAAGACCTCAAATCTCTCAAATCTGATTAGAAAGCAGTTGGTTACCCCCATGCCAATTATACCACTATTGCATGATTAGCTATTTATTTTGGCTTTTCAAGACAGTTTTTCTGTATCTTTGGAGCCTGTCCTAGAACTAGCTCTTGTAGATCAAGCTGGCCTTGAACTCACAGAGAAACACCTGCCTCTGCCTCCCAAGTACTGGGATTAAAGGTGTAAAGGTGTGTGCCACCTCCACATGGCTAATTATCATTTTTAAAAATTATTTATTTTATTTCATGTGCATTGATGTTTTGAATGCATGTGTGTATGGGTGAGGGTGTCAGGTCCCCTAGAACTGGAATTACATACAATTGTGAGCTGCCACGTGGGTGAATTTAATCCAGGTCCTCTGGGAGAGCAGTCAGTGCTCTTATCCACTGAATCATCTCTCCAGCCCTGCACGATTAGCTTTTTAAAACTGCATTTAGTTCTAACTAGTTCTTGGCTTAAGAGTTTAGAATAAGACAGCATTTTTTATTTTATTTACTTATTTTGGCTAAGGCCAGCGATCTGACTTTAGGAAAGAGCAATAGACGTCTGGAGGCCTTCACATCTTCATCACTGCTGATGGCTGAGCTGTAGCTCCCTGGAGATTTGTCCCTTTCCTTCCTGCTCCCCAGTACCACCAATACCCAGTGTTGTTGTAGGAGATCGCTTGTTGGGTTCCTGGCTGCACAGCAGCTCATCCCTGAAATAATCACACAGAAACCATATTAATTTAACCACTGTTTGGCCAATCACTTAAGTGTATTGCTAGCTAGCTCTCACATCTAGTATTAACCCATTTCCAGTATTTTATATTTTACCACAAGACTCATGGCCTACTGGCAAGGTTTCGATGTATCTGTCTCCGGCAGCGGCTCCATGGCTTCTCTGCTGACTCTGCCTTCCTTCTCCCAGCATTCAGTTTAGTTTTCCCCACCTAATTCTGTTCTACCCTATCAAGTCAAGCCAGTGTCTTTATTAATCAACGGTATTGACAGCATACAGAGGGTAATCCCACATTATAGTGTTATGACCTTTAACTTAGTTTACAAAATAGTAGGTTTTGATATAGCTTTTAGAATATTCTTACTCAAATTTGTTAACTATTAGATAAATGTATCTCATGTGTGAGTCAATGCCAGCTTTAGTTTTTTTCTTTAATTTGTAAAGGAAATTTAAAAACATTTGAAACTGAAACAATAGATTAATTTATGCTAATTCAAGTATAATAGTTCTGCCATGTCTGTGAGTCACTCATCCAAGTGACTCGTGCTCAGCTAATGGAAGCTTATAAAACATTAGAGAATTTAACTGTATTATATAGTGTATGTATACATTGTACATGGTCACCTCTGAATGTCAGTTTGAAAACATCTGAAATTGCAGGCAGCTCCCAAGGAAGGGGATATCCTTAAAGACCAGTGTCAAAATTTCCTCTCTAATATCTTGACTTAAAAATTATGAGCCAACATACAGCAACAACCAAAAAATTACAAGCTGGTATTCTTCCAAGGCAGTTATTTACAGTTTTCCACTGGATATTCATGATTTTTTTTTAGGAGCAGTGAAGTAAGGGCTAAGGTGGCAGTACTGAATGTGACTGAGTGATTCTTCACTTAGATGACTGTTAACAGTCCTAGCTCTCCGTCACTGAGTTGTCAGATTTTGCCTTCTGATTCCTTACATGAAGAACAGAACAAATAGCAATTTATTAACAAACACGTATGAATATTGTGTATCTAGATTGAATCAACCCATGCTAAGCACCTAGAATGGTGTCCAATAAATGCATGCTCTGTGTTTGTTGATATTAGTATAAATTATGAAGAATAATTTGTAGATAAAAATAATTGGGAAGTCTGATGGATTTTCAACAACCCTGTGGAAAATGTGGGCACTGTAGCTTCCCAAAGGTGTCCTTTACCAAGCACTGATCTCTTTGAGGGAAGAAGGAGGCTGAGATTGATGTGAAGGCCAACATGAATTTTAAAATTCATGGGTTGGCATTTGATCTTTAGCACGACACTAGATTAATTCAGTATATTATATGTATTTGTAGCTGAATTAATCAAATGTAATGAAATTAATAAAAGAAGAAATAGACTTTGGCATACTGTTTGATAGTTGCTATTAATTAAATGCCCCAAAGCTTTAATAAGATACAGTTAATGTGCAAATAAAATTTTTGTTTTTTTTTACTTAAAATTTGTCTCTAATTACTCTTTAACAGGTTCTGAAAAGTCCTTAAATAGGCAATTCTTTAGAAACAATTCATTTGGAATCAGCAGCACATTCCAGCTCATTTTCTGGAATTAGATCTGATCATTTTCTTTGAGTTGATGATAAATTTTACTTCTCTTTTCTAAACAGTCAATCAGCATGTTGAGGACTCATCTGAAGTAAATTTTGTATTTTGATATTCAAGGCACAAACTCAGGAAAGTTAAAAGCTTCCCTGTGTATATCTTGCACCTTCAATCTTCAAACTGAAGAAACCCAGGAAGCCACAACACCCACAAGTGTCTGCACCTTTGTGATTAGGATAGGGTATGGCAGGAGTCAAACATCATGCGGGTTACCACTGAACAGTGTTTCCTGATAGACAAATTCAAGCCATCCTGGAAATGCAGGTCTGAGAAGAAATAGAGATGCTTAGTATCCGGATGTTAGGAGCCAGGATGTATAGCATGCATGCTCTTTCCTGGACATTCAAATCTGATTCTTTCTCACTGAACATGAGGTTTGCTGCACAACTGGATGAAGGGCACAAAGAGCTCCTGAAATGTATGATGTTCCACTTTGCCTGCCAAGAACTTTTAACAACCCACTCACCAACTGAAAAAATACAGAAAAATAATTTCATCGGCCTGGCTTAGCTCTGATGTCAACACTGAACCTAATGTAAGGAAATCTTTAATGGAGGACTCAGATGAAATCTTTAGTATATACAGAGTATACTTTTAAACCTTGTTTTCACAAGAATTACAGCAAGTGGAAATCTTAATTTTTATTTGGTAGATGATAAAATTGTTAATTAAAAAGGCAACTTGAACAGCTTTACCAGTTAGAAATCTCAGAGCTAAGGATCTAGACCAGGATATGATGGATGTGCTTCTGAGTCAGTCTTTTCCCAGAGAACCCTTCATCCCCCACTGTCCTTTTCTGTCATTAACTCTGTCTGAGCTAGGTGAGCTCTTTCTGGTGTATTTCCAGGTAGAATTGCTCGGAAGGACCATGGCACTCACACTGGACACATCCTGAAGAGAGGCGAGCACAGCAGAAATCCTCTGCCACCACACCATCACCTCAGGGATCTTGTTGGTCCTGTTACCCAGCCCGCGTTTTACCTGTCCTGGTACAGAGTCATAGCTGACAAATAACTTTGTGTTTCGTAATGCTGAGTGTTCCGAGAGTCTTCTGTGTCTTCAGGGGTGCAAGCCAAGCTTGCAACATTTCCCTCTTCCCTTTCCTCCCTCCAATTCCTCCTGCATGCTCCTTGCTCTCTTTCAAACTCATGACCTCTTTTTAAAAGTTATTGTTATGTGTGTAGGCTCATTTATGAATATGTATATACATATATTCATAAATACAAGATGCTCAGCCTGTATAATGTTATTCCCATGTATGTTTTCAGGGCTGACCATTTGACATTGGACGGCCAATCGATGTGCTCTTCCCTGAGGAAGCTAGATTTCCCCCACTCTCAGCATTCCTTAGTTTCCTGGAGTTATTTGTGTAGGGTTGAGGCCTTGTGGGCTTGCCCCAGATTTCGATCGCTTTTATTTATTCACTCTTTAGGACTATGAGATGTATTTGTGTCTCTTTGAGATAATTTTGAAATTCTTCAAAGAAGGTTATTTTCCCCCCAATTAATTAGATTTATCTATCTCATTTGGCTGCTTGTAGATGATAAACAGTAAGAGGCTATTCATTTGTACGTGTTCAGCTAGAGAGCTGCACATGTGTGCTGGATGATGGAGATAATGCTTGTTTCAAAATTAAACAGCTTGAGAGTCAGTAGATAGGTCCTTTCAACCAATGTATGGAAGTGGTATTTTTATATCAAGCATGATAAATGGAACCACAAAACAAGCTTAAATTATATATTATTTCTCTTTCATACTGTAATGTTTTGTAAATGTAACTCTTGGAAAGCAGAAAAAAAATGTAGAGTGAGCTCAAAAGCATTTTCCTTTGGTTTTCTCAAGTCTGCTTTGCTGTTTACTGAAGAGATGGCACAACTCCTTGAGCAAAGATTGTTTGAACATTTCCCAGTCACGGCTGCAACAGTCAGATTCCTTGTGCCTGGAAAAGCTGGGCAAGAATTCACGTTCACTGTTGTACAGCCATCAGAATGGGTGGCTCCTTACTAAACACCAGCCTGTAAATTCTGGGCTGCTCAATCTCATTCCCATGCTAGGAATTCTGGATGGTGTCATGATAAAAGGTGTGGCCACACCCTTCCTCTCCTGAAAGATACTATGGTAAAAGAGAAAGAGATTGGTCCAGAAGACCTGTTGTAGCTGTTTTTTGGGGCTCTGTGACAAAAGTGGACATCATAGTGAGAAAAGAGTTACTGAAAGCAAATGAAAAATCTTCAAAGGTTGAGGTGCTGCACTGGAGAAATATTCTAAGCTCTATCAGTTCAGATCTTTGTCTCTGAAAACCCAGCCAGTGCCAAGTGGCTGCTAATGATTCAAAGAATATCATTATCTTAGGAGACTAGTTCTTGTCTGGTTATGTCAGCCATGCTAAGGTGAACTAGAAATGGAAGGAAGTTGATGGATCTCAGAATTCATCATGACCATGCAGCAGCAAAAGCTGTGCTGTCATTAAACTCAGAGCCATCCAGTGCTGTCTGCTGTGAGAGTCAGTCTCTGACCACAGCAGAGAGAGCTGGATCAGAGCCTCGGAAGAAGAGCTGTGTCTGAGGATGTTACCACTAATGGAACTCCTGTGGGATTCCTAGCCTTCTGCTCCCCAGTTCCGAAGGGCATCTGGAGTAAGATTTGGAGGTTCCTTGACTGTCTTCACATTAAAGACTTTTTGTATAAGTATCTTGTTGCAAAGAAACAAGACAGAGGAAGTGTCCTGCTTGTGGATTTCCTTCCTCCACATGACTAGGTCATCATTTTGATATGAACAAATAACTCTATGCTGGGAAATTTAAATGGTGTCTTTGATTCTAGTACCAAACACTATAATTAATTGTGAGTGGCAGCACCTTTTAAAGTTTTTGTGATTCTTGGTAGAGATTTGTGAGTGGTAGTCTGTTGTCATATTTATTAGTGTTGCATTCTAAATACAAGTCAATTTCTTTTGCTAAGAATTAAAAAATAAAACAAAACAAGCTTTTATCTTCCTGTGTCAGTTGCAAACCCTCTCCATAGTCTATTCCCCCTTTCTTACTTTTGAGGGTAATATAGCGTGACTGCTCTCTTTAGTGCAAAGTTTTGAAGGTTGGGCCATTCCTTAGACCTGATTAGTTTTCTGTTCACTGAGAAAGCTACCCAGAGTACACACAAGTCAGTTTCACCACCTCACTCATGTATTTTTTTTGTTCTCCTTTGAATTTTCTCAATGATTTGGAATCATGCTTGGCATCATTACAGCTTGATATAGTGTCTCATATTTTACCTCTTTCTTTACCTCCTTTTCCCATAATTGATCCCTTGGGTAATAGTAGATTCTTAACTAGGGCATGTTGTGTAGAGACTCTCTGCTAATGCTGTAGCCACAGAGATATATGAGGTGAATCTAACTAATTATTGCCATGCTGGCAGTGCTTCTCCAACCAAGTTGCTGCATTTATATTTGGAAAAGGCAGCACGTGTCAAGATTATGACATGCAAAATGTACCTTCTAATCTTGTTCCCATTTTCTTCACAGCTAGAGGATTACCATTGTTTTTCAATGCTGATTTATCTGCAGAAAGAACCAAATGTCACGAGTTAGCTTGTTTGGGTGTAAAAACAAGGGTTATTTTTAAGACAATGACATCCATTCTTTTAGAACTAAAAGAAGATATAAATCGATTCTGAGAAAAATTTAAAAACATTTTCAGATAACAGAGCACCCTACCCTCTTTGGATATACTGACATTGCAGATCAAGCTCAGGTCCTTGTGTATGCTCAGCAATAGTTCTACCATTGAGCCACACCCGAACGCTCCAAAGTAAGTTCTTTGTACTTAGCATTCATATCAATGTATGTTTGTTGAACAAACCTTACTTCCAGGGCAGGTAAGCTGGATTAGTGCATAAGGATGTTTTCTGCCAAGCCCAACAGGCTGGACTGGATTTCCAGGACTCACATGGTGAAAACGGAGACCTGAATGAAGGGGTTGTCTGACTTCCTCATGAGCACTGTGGCGCATGCTCACATACATGGGGTTGGGAGAGGGAGAGGAGGAGTAAGCAAATAAATAAAATGAAATTTAAAAGATTAAAACAATTAGTTTGTGAGTCACGTCTTGCAATTTATGGATAGAGAGACCTTTTGCTTACTCAGTTCTGTGATTTGGGTGTTTGTAGTTCCCTGCTTTAGACTGTGGCTTCTTTAAGTTCCTTTAGACTCAGCTGCTGTTCGAATGGAATGAGGCATGGCTTACATGCGCGGCTGTTAATGTGTTAGTATTATTGTCCTGGAGTTTCCTGTGTTCTGCTGCTTAAAGCCTCTGTTATTTGCATTGAGATACCACCATGATCTGGGAGAAGTACTAAACAGGGTAGAAAGATGAATTCTGTCTGAATCTATCAGAAGTCATTTTGCCCTCCTTCCCCCGTGAATATTTTCTGTAAATATATTAAGTGATGGTTATCTAACATTCTTTACATTGCATTTGTCCCTGCTTATGAAACGCCAATAACATTTTCAGTATGGGATAGCTAACTTTAGAAGTTAAACAGGTTTGTGGATGTGGCAGAATTTTTTGTATTGCATTTAAAATATTTTTAGGGAAAACAACACACATTGGTAAATTTCAATTTCTATAGGTTGAGAATTGCTACAATTATCTTTTCCCTTGGTTATTCCTGTCTGCATATATTGTAACCTGAACTAGATCACAGTTTGTGATTTTAAAATTTTCAAATTTCCTATAGACTTAGACTTTTGCCATTCCTACCAGACTCCAGACTTCCTAATTTGCAAAGCTTGAGTCTGAAACTTTGCATTCTAATGGACCAAAAATTATTGTTAATGTCTTTGGTTTTAATTTCTCCTGTACTAGAATGAGTTTTATATTGCCATCTGGATTTGGCACAGTCACTGCAGTCATGAATACATAGCAGGTATGCCTCCTAACTGTACAAAATCTGCCCAAGCCTGGGCCCTTCAACAGTCCATCACAGACTGAAGCAGGTGCCAATGAGGTCCAGGCTCCTACTGAGCAACTCTTGGAAGGAAGCTGTTGTTTTCAAGGGTGGAGGAATGACAGTTTCCTCAGTGTAGCCGTACTAAATTGACCATGTTTCAGTAAATATCCCCCATTATACTTTTTCAAGCAACCTTAAGTGGATTTAAACAAACAAAAAACTGTGAAAAAAGGGAAGGAACTAGTTAGGAAGGAAATGACTGTGTATGTGTGTGTATGAGAGAGAGAGAGAGATAAAGGGAGGGAGGAGGGGAAGGAAGAGGGAGGAGAGGGGGAATCAAATGTAAGCAGAATGTATTGTTTGTAGATGTGTGAAATTATTAACAAGGAATCTGAGTTTTAAATTACTCAAATGAACACAAAATCAAACGGACATGCATCACATTTACTTATTTGCTTATTTTCAAGTTTGCAATCAGATATTAATTAAGCCTTCAATTTATTTTTTTATTTTTTTTATTTCAGACACTTTTTTATTGTTATTAAAAAAT
>LOJH01033228.1:0-13624 GCA_001685095.1 Ellobius talpinus | reverse complement strand
TCCATCCATCCATCCATCCATCCATCCATTTGTCCATCTTTCAATACATTTGTCCATACACTCTCCTGTCTGCCTATCTACTCATTCATCTAGCATTGGTTTTCCTCCCTCCCTCCCTCCCTCCCTCCCTCCCTTCATTCATCTACCCATGCAACTATCCATCCATACAGCAGTTGCCTGATGCTATTGCTGGGCTAGAGATAGGTGCTTAGAACATAGGGGAGGGACCATTGCAGTAACATAGTGTCACAGCAAGGATAGTATTAAGTGCTAGGCATCAATGTGGGAAGTAGAGAGACTACTTGTGTCTTATACATGGATGTGTGTGTATGCTGTGTATGTACAAGCTGATGACGGGTAGAACTGAGAACATGAAGGAGTTAGATAGGTAAGGAGGCCAGGGCACATGGAGCACACAAGCCAGATGGGTATCCTTTATCTAGTTATCATAATACTAAGTTCCTATAGCTTACAGCACCTAAGCTCCAAGGTTTGCCTGGACCTAATGAGTGGTGGAAAAGGTCCCTGGCTTCAGAGCAGATGGTGACTGAATCATACATTTCAATGGGGAAGAGACCATAGGAAATACCATGTGAATGGAGGCCCTGGGGGCATGGAGAGGGTTTGGGGGCCAACTCAGAGGGTTGAAACATTCTGAATCAGTGGTCCAGTAATCTTGGAAAGAACATCCCAGAAGGGATCAGCAAAAGTGAGCATTTTTAGGTAGGAGATAAATTGTTGTCTATGAGGGCCAGGAGGTGGCAGTAAAGTCTGGGGACAGAGGATAGCGTTTGACAGGATGAGATAGATAAGCTCCTGTCAGATTGTGTGTATCTGTTGGCTCTAGTAAGATATTAAGAATTGTCTGGAAGGGGGCCAGAGTAGGAGGTAGACCAGTTGTAGCTATCTCTACAACCCATTGGGAAGGCAAGAAGGGCTGGGTCATTGTGGGAGCCATGAACCGGTTGACGATGCCAGTTTGGAATTGTGTTCTGAAGGTAGAGCCAATATTACCTGTAGGAGATCTGGGTGTGATGAGAGAAGGGAAGGAACCAAAGAGAACACCTTGAGACGTCTGCATACATAGCAGGACAATGGTGACTATTTACAAGATAGAAAGTTTTGTTTACAGTGGGAGACAAGCTTCTAGGTGGTTCAGTATGGCATCAGTTTGGGTGTAGGAAATGGTGGGTAGGGCAGGCCAAAGTCAGGATGGCTCTTCTCATGGCATACATATAAGAGAGATGTGCATAAACACAAAGCTCCAGGAGCTCCAGGTGGCTTTTCAGGGATCAGAGTGAAGCTGTCAGGGTCTGTCTTCCGAGACATGAGATCTCACTGTGGACATTGGGACAGGGGCGTCAGGAAGAAGAATGATGGATAAAGTGTGGTGAAGTGGTGAGAACCTCAGGGAGGTGGGTGTAGCGGTGGACAGGTGCCTGAGCTGCTTCCTGCCTGGGAGGTGCAGGATGAATGCTGGGTTAGCTTGAAAGAGTTGGCACTGTTCTACCTGCTCCTAGGGGGCACTTGCACTTCCTACGGAGCAGTGTGGGGTGGAGCGGAGCATGGCAGGACCCAGCCCACAGTGTCAGTGTCAGAGCACTAGATAGGATGTGTTAGGGTAGCCATATTCCTCAGGGGGAAGCTGACCCATCTGGGCTCCACACACTCCTCCTGACTAGCCAGATAACAGAACCTTGGCCCATAGTGAGAAGGAGCGGTCTTGTGATCAAAGTGTCTGGAAAAGCAGCTTCCTTGCTTCCATTTGACACCATCTAAAGTGGCTCTTTCTGATCCTATGGGTATTGTCCTCGTGAGTGTACACCCCCCAAACTCTGTATCCAGTCCTCTGCCAGCCTTGACGACAATGAGGAAAACAGACCAACAGGCTATAGCTGGCCTGTTCTGTGAGTGACCCACTTCTTTATAGGGAATCCAGCTGGTGGAATGTTTTTCTACTTCTAGCTCCCTGCATTTTAGGAGAGACACGGAACAGTGGGAGCTTCAGTGTGGACATGAGCGCAACCACACCAGTTTCTATTCCAGGGTCTAAGATGGAAAAGAGTCATGGCTCAGATGCACTCAGGAATTGGTATCAATTGGATCCATTTCCTGTGAGTGCTTTTCTTTTTTTAAAAAACGAGGAAGCAGAGTAGCGGAAGGCAGCTCTCTCTTGCAGAACACGCTGCGCTGTGCAGTCGTGTGCAGAGGTGGGCTATGGAGCTTCTGCAATTAGAAACCCATGGGAGAGACACTCGTTGCTAGAATGATTCAGACACTGTTCCGACAGAAGCAGGGTGACCTATTTTTCGAGATTCTTTTAAAAGTAGAAATTCATTTTGTGTCAGTTGCCCTAGGTGGCCTCTATGAGACATAGACTAGCCCTGAAGTGACAGTTGGGAGCTTTGGGGGGCTGGCACTTATGGTGAAGTCCAGTTTCCATGTCTTCACTGGTTGGGGGTCCCCAGGACTCATCTGCCCATCAGCCTATGCTAGGCCTGAGGATGAGAGAGGCAGGGTACTTCTCTCTCCTCCCATCCTCGATGCATCTTTCCCAAGATCCGTCTCCTTGGCCTTTCATCTCTGGTATTCATGGCTCATGTTGCAAATACTAGAGACTCCTGCTTGCCCCCCCAATGACCAGTTCCTCGTCCTTATCTGAGTAACTGGTGACATAGCTGTGCTGCTGACTTCCTCTTTGGCTTTCCTCTCCCTTCCTTTGGACTCCTCCCACCTCTCTGGCTCAGCTTCCTCAGCCCTTCATCCTCTCCCTCATATCCTCCACAACTTCAAGGACAACTGACTTCTGCTCTTCTCAAGCTATCCTCATCCCTCAGGTCTCCTGATAGGAGCCAACCTCCTTCTTGGATGCTGGAGGCCCTATCCAGCTGGTCCTCAGTTCCAGCCTGTCTTTTCCCTCACTCAGTCATGTTTTCTGTTCTTCAAAGTGCCAAACACACTCTTGGTTCAAATCTCCCCTGGAAGCCTTCCTCCTACTTACAGTCCACTTGCTCCATCTTCTAGTCTTTGCTCATCATCACAGTGACTGTCCCTGGCACCCAAGGACCCAGCATCTCCCTGCGTCACCTCTATGCATGCTCATGTCTCCCTTTTCTATCAGAGCACACGTCACGAGATACATTATGTCTGCTTGTGCATTCGTTCTTTGCCCCCAGTGAGACAGGCTTCGTAAAGTTGAGAAACTTGGTTTATGCATTGGCACCTTCAACTTCCATCATGGGTGGCTGCCACCATGACTACCAAAAACCATTGCTTTCCCCAACTGAAAGGTCTCAGGGTTGAACCAGCTGAGATGGCTCAGCTGGTAAAGTGCCTGCTGCCAAGCCGGATGACTTCAGTTCAGTTCCTGGGAACCACGTGATAGAAAGAGAACTGGCTGCTGTGAGCTGTCCTCTGTCCACCTACATCAAACTGCACAGAAAATAAATAAATAAGATGCAATAAAAGTATTCCAGGGTCTGTGCTTACAAAGCAATAGAAACTGATAATGACTACCCAAGATCCCTTGGAGATTCCAGTTAACCAATCTGTAGCATAGGGAAGAGATGTCGAATGTTTATAAGGGAATAGATTCAGCCAGAATGACTGATGTTGACAGGTCTCAGATTGGTACATACCCGTGCCTCCCAAACTTCCTGAAACACCTTTCTGAGCGATAAGGGTAGACAGCCGTTTAGACACATCTGTTTCAGAGGCAGTTTGACCTATGGTGAGAATGTCAAATGAATTGAAAACATTCTGACATTTTAAGAGCTTTAATTTACTCCAGATAAAAGCCATAGCATCCAAATATGTCAAGTTCATAAGGCAGAGGCTTTAGAACGGGAACATGCACCCGCGTAGTGCAAGGGCATGTCAATGAGCTGATGGACTCGAAGGTGAGCTCCCCAGGAATGGAGGACACACCTGTAAACCACAGCTGGGGCTCAGAGGGGGAGCACCTGACATGCTCACCGAGTCTGAAGATGGGTTAAACATGGAATTAATCAACAGCCGGGGCGATTTAGATCAGGGCAAGGCTGATGAGGGTCACCAGCTAGCAATGTGTACAGCAGGCAGAACAAAGGCTCTGGCTTAGATGAGCCAGGGATCGTGTCCCAGCTCTGCATTACACAGGCTAAGCACCATCAGGCTACTCATCCAACATCTTATCTTTGAGAGAGAAAGAGAGATTGGATCACTCAAACCTCCTTCCCTTGCTGTGGATTACCCAAACCTGCTTCCCTTCTAGCCTCATGTCCAGCCTGACGGTTCCCCATAGTCCCTACAGTGATGCATACAGAACTGAATGCTGGCTAGTGGGATATGGAAATTGTGTGTCACCTCCAGTCCTGGCCTCTAAGGGGCATTCCAGTGTGGCAAGCCATCTCTTTCCCCTCTGGCTTGAGAAAGAGAGTTGTAGCAATTTCTGAAGCTGTGTGCTGAAGCCAGTGGAGCCACAGGCCTAAATGACACGTGTGTCTGGATCAATGATGGCAGAGTTTCCTGCTTGGACTTAAAGTGAATCAGAACTAAATGTGTCTGTACTGAGATGCAGGGGGCAGGGCGGGGGATAGGAACTTGGTTGTTGTCTTCACCTTGGTATCTATGAAGAACAAGGCATGAAACCCTTTGTGTCTGAAGCTCCCAGGCAGACCTAGGTTTATAGCAGGGGTCTCAGAATACTAATGCTTCCAAGCCTCTTGCTTAACTACTCCAAGTAGTCAGCACACATAAACCTTGTCAGGGTCTTACTGATCTCTGAAGGGGATTCTAGAAATGCAGGGAAGGGGCTGGGGAGATGGCTTCATTGGTAAAATGAAGCAATAACCATTAGAATTCCGAGGAAGGAGGTTCCTGTGGCCAGTTCGGGAAGACTTCATAAATCAGTCAGACAGCAGAAGACAGCAGCTAAGTGGGCCACCATGGATAATGGGCAATCTAGAAAGAATTTCTATTCCATTTTCAGAAGAATGAACATGATGTATTCAAGCTCCTAGCAGATATTCATTGCTAACCATGTTAGTGATGTAGGCTCCTTAGAAAATTAACCTAGAATACGGAAAAAGCTATAAACGGGACAAAGATGCTCATTATTGAGCTATTTTATAATGTCAAAAGACAGAAGTAACTCAGACAGCCAATGGTGAGAGGGTGTCTAAGTGAATTGTGGTCTCTCCCTTTGATGGGACATGTTCCTTACAAACCTCACTGGGCCGAGGCAGTTCCCCAGCTTCATCATGGTCATACCAATGGCTGACCTTCTTATTCATAGCCATACCCCTGCCTTCTCCAGCTCCACCCCATAGCTCTTTGTCCAGTAGGGTGTCTACCTGGCGGTAGTAGAGGCCTTTCGGGCATCCTAAACCTGGGCTGGTATCCATATTGTGTGACCATGTCCCCCTCTGTATTCACTTTTAGTTTTCTCTTTGAGACAGGGTTTCACCGTGTAGCCCTGGCTATCTTGAAACTTCCTGTGTAGACCAGGTTGGTCTCCAGTTCACAGAGATCTGCCTGCCTCTGCCTCTCGGGTGCTGTTAAAGGTATGTGCCACTACATATCAAGTACTTTTCTCACTTCTATGACTGCATAGTCCAACCAAGGCAACTTAAGGAAGGGTGAGTCCATTTTGGCTCACAGTCTGAGAGTACAGCTCATAATAGCGGGCAAGTTTGTCATTTTGCATTTGTTATCAGGGAGTAGTACAGTGATGACCAGATGCTCAGCTTCCTTCTTCTGATTCAGTCCAGGCCATGGAAGGACACACCCACAGTTAAGGTGGGGCCTCCCACGTCAGTTAATGCCATCTAGAACTCCCCTCGCAGGCATGAGCTGAGGTTTCTCCCCTAGGTGATCCTAGACAAAGTGACAATATTGACTTCCATATTCTCCCTCATTCCCCAAAGTCCTCTCCTGACGCCTGCTTCCTTATCCCAGTGTCTGTCAGGACTGGGAGAGTCTTTCTCGATGCTCACTTTCCTTCTTTCCCATGTCCAGCCCACCAGACCCCACACACCGTTACATTTTCCCTCTATCCCAGGGACTACCTCCTTGGTCTCTGCTGCCACCTTCTCACGCTGCCACAGTAGCTAAACTGCCAGCTGGGACCCTCCTGCTCCCAGGATCCTCTCTAGGACGGTCAAGATCAAATATGATCCCTTCACTCCCAATGCTCCTCCCCTTTCAGTCTCCCAGTGGTGGTTTCATGACTTTTAGATAAAAAGACCTGATCTTACAAGCCGGCTCCCTGCCCTAACCTTGATCTGCTCTCAACCCATGCTGTTCCCCAAACCTCCCTTCTTCACGGCTCACATGCTGGGGTACCACTGTGCCCTCTATTGCCCTCTCTGAGCACCTTCCTCCCCCCTCCATAGACACCTCTGCCAGGTTCACACCCACCTCCTTTTCTCCATTAACTCTTCTGTTTCTCTATTAACTCAGCTGCCCCAGAGAAGCCCTCCACCATCTGCAGGCCAGCCAGTCTCCTTGGGGACTAGCTTACCCAGTCTGAGCAGAGGAGGAGAGGTAACTCGAGGTGTTTGCTACATGGAGAAGCCAGACATTAGCAAACCTCAGTTCCCTGTAGTGCAAACTGGGCACCCCACCTTTGAACATGAGGTGTTGGGATGCAGGTCACAGCTGGGATATGGAATTTGAACGGAGACCAGTCATTTATGGCTGTACTGACTCTCTGACTCTGTGGAGCTTAGCATGTACTTAATGAGACCCTGAGCTCCAGTACATTTGTATTCAATTGACTCCTGCTGATGTGTTTTAGTTCCTTGAGTAAGACATTTCATTTTCTGGGTTTCGGTTGTAACAGCAAGCCTTAGTGACATGGGCAGGCACTCCCAATGATGAAAGACTGGAAAAATCTCAGGTCTTGAATAGATGTGGGGAGAAGTTGGGCCTAGAATTTAAGACCCTTCCACAACCTCTCTAGAGGACCCATGTCATTAACAGCAGAGAGTGTAGCCAGTCCCTGCTGCCTGGAAAGGACCCAGGGATTAACGTCTAGGGTGTTACTGTCCTGATCTGGCCAGTGCTGAAGGTGGTAACATCTGTTGTGTGAGGCTCCGTTGCCAGGGCTCATGTGGCACCTCCTGGCTGTTGGAGCACCTGTCTTGGGAGGCAGCCTGGGTGGCCTTAAGGTTGAGCTCATCTCAGGTTCAGTGGCTTCTGTCACGTGATAAGAAGCTCTTATTAGGGCTAAGTAATTGACTTGTGTTTTCAGTGTCTCAAGAAAACAATAGTGACCCACTGATTTGGCTCTGTGCCCAAAGGTGCCCAGGGACTGGCAATTGAGATACCGCTGAAGTGACTAGAGCCTCTAGTAGGTGGCACAGGGTATTTGTGGCATAAGACTGGTAGGTGGTGGGGGGTATGCACACTTTTCCCTTGGCACACAGAACGTGAGAGTTTATTTTGTGTGTGCATGTGAGTGTGTTTGTGTGCACATGTGTGTTCGTGTATGTGTGTCCAGGAGGCATGCATGCATAGGTGTACCCATGCATGTAAAGGCCAAAGGTCCATGTTGAATGTCTTCCTTATTGTTCTTTATACTATTTTTTTTTGAGGTAGGGTCACCTACTGGACTAGAGCTCCTGATTCAGCTTGACTGACTGGCCAGTGAACTCCAGGGATCCTCCCGTCCCCGTCTACCCAGCGTTGTACCTTTCTGTGTGTGGGTGCTAGGGTTAGAACTCAGATTCTTATGCTTGCGTGGTAAGCACTTTACCAAGTGAGTCATCTCCCCAACCAAGCTCATTTTCTTGAAAGTGTTTCCTGACACCACAGAGGTCAGAACTCAGGAGGCAGAAGGAGGTCAGACTGTATCTGGAGGTAGCTGAGGGAGAGCGGCTTGCTTGGGAGTGTTTCAGCTCCATGCATGGCCTGTTTGATAACCACCTCTCTGGGAGGGCTCTACTGTATTTATGTTCTTGATGAGGGTGGGTGACCTGCCTCAAATCATATTACCAATAAAGGTGGGTGGGAGATTAAGATCATACCCACCTGACACATCCACACAGTCTTTCCTCCCTGGGGGATGATGCCATTGCCTGTTCAATAGCCTGCTTGCAGGAGAGATCTCAGATCTCAGTGGCTCCATCTGGGAGACTTGAGAAGGCTGGAATCAGTAGGCTCTGCCTCCAGCATCTGCCATGTCTTCTCATTGTCCACTCAACAGGAAGAGACTGAAATGGCTCATCTCCCTGCCTCCTATTATTCAAAGGCCTCCTGCTGAATTAGGCTTGAACCCCAAACCCAACAATGCTCTGCGTTTGTTGGGCCCTAACTACCTCCTTTACTTCTTCCCATCTCCCCACTCTGCTCTGGTCACGCTGTTTTTCCTGTAGCCATTTGAAGGTGCCAAGCTCTTGTTCCTCTTGAGGCCTCAACATAGCATAGGACAGTCCTTCTGCCCCAAATGCTTTCCCCCAACTTTATGCCTCGGTGACTTCTACTCAACCTAAGATAGTTTTTTTTTTACTTGAAGACTGTCTCTGAGGATCAGCGAGATGGCTTGGTGGTTAAAGGCACTTTTCTCATAGCCTAGTGACCTGAGTTCAATCCCTGGAACCCATGTAAAGGTGGAAAGAGTTTGCTCACAGAGTTTGTCTTTGACCTTGGCACACATGCGGTAGAGAGTGTAAGTGTGTACTCATGCACACACAGAGACACACACTGACACACACAGACACACAGACACACAGACACATAGACACACACAGAGACACACAGACACAGACAGACAGACAGACAGACACACACGTCCCTGGACCTTACCATCCAATCATACCTTTTCTCTCAAAATCCATATTGTGCCTTCATCCCCTCCAGTCCCTTCCTCTGCCTTTTCTTCCTCCTCCTTCACCTTCTTCCTGCTGTTTCCTCCTCTCCCACCTGCTCTTCCTCCTCTCATCCATTCCCTTCTTCCCCCTCCTCCTCACCACCTCTTCCTCATCTTCCCCCTCTCCTTCCTCCTTTGGTGCTAGAGGTGGATTCCAGGCCTTGGCACTTGCTGGCACTTTTGGGCTCTGCCTCCAGCCCTGGTCACTTTTTGATAATCTCCTGTTGTCTCTTTCTTTGCAATCAGTCTTGCTGCTGTTGGCTTTTGGTCTTCCTTTTCTGTAACTCCTCAAGGTCATGGGACAGCAAAGCTCTGCTCCTCGTGGCACCTCCAGCTCCTCACCCACTGCTTGGCTTGTGGCAGATTTTTCAATAAGCATTTTAAAAGTTTGTTGAATGAATGCTTGGTTCCCTAGATTGTCAGCATCAGCCCTGGCAATGTGGTGCCCACGAGCATATTTATAGACTCCAGTTCCTCCTAATGCAGTTTTCCACTTATTCACCCCTGAGTCATTTCCATCAATATTTACTAAGCACCAACTGGGTGTTGTTGAAGATGTAAAAAGTGGCTGAGAAAAACATGCCAGCCCCCTGGCAGCTCAGTGTGGGTAGAATAGATAGGGAAGCACCTAAGGTCAAGAGACTGAGTTTCTTTTTCCAGGTCAAGAGTTTCCAAATTTGGCCCACAGACCTTGTGATTATAGAGCTGTGTGACAGTGGGCTAGTCACTTCCCTTCTCTGGTCATTTCATGCACAAAATGGGAATGATGATATCTGTCTTAGTCACTGTTCTATTTCTTTGAAGAGACACCATGACCAAGGCAGTTTATAGAAGAAAGCATTAAATTGGGGGCTTGCTTACAGTTTCAGAGGGTGAGTCCATGACTACCATGGTGGGGAGCATGGCAGCAGGCAGACATGGTGCTGGAGCAGTAGCTGAGAGCTCACATCTTATCCAAAAGTTGGGAGGAGAGAGAGAGACTGGGCCTTTGAAACTTCACCCAGTGACACACCTCCTCCAACAAGGCCACACCTCCTAATCCTTGCTCAAACTGGGAACCAAATACTCAAATCAACAAGCCTATGGTGCCATCCTCATTCAAACCGCCTCAACATCAATTTTGCATGGCCAACCTGATACCTGATGTAAACTGTGCAGAAAAGCACCTAAGGGCAGAGTTCACAGTAGAGAAGAGGCTACTGTGGCTGCTGCAGGATGCTATTGATCAGGTGAGGCACAGAGTGAAGCAGGACAAGCCTACTGATGTGGGAAGGGTCACAAGCTCCTGCAACTGAGTACGTACTGCTGAGGTAGGCAGGTTAGGTGGGTGAGCCTGAGAACAGTGAAGGACCTGTGGTGGTCCTGATCCTGTAGCATCTCTTAGCAGCCCTTGATTTTGCCTCTTCCTTAAGGGGTGCATGCCACCTTCCTATTTCCATTCATGCCTGGGTGACCATACTCCTCCTCCATCTTCTCCTCTTTCCTATTGTCTACCCTCTTTCCATCCTTGCTCTTTCTATATAGGCTTCTAGGGACCTCTTTCCCCTCAGGCTGGAGATGATGAAGGAGGGCTGGGAACATCTCTCATCCAACATGTGGGACTGGAGCTAGTGGGTTTTTCTTTCTACAGCCTGGTCAATCTCTCTCCATACCCGGGGCACTTCCAGCACAAATAGACAAAGCTAAAGTCCACGGTGGGGTTTTGTTAGCTCCTCAGGGAGAGATGGGTAGCCGAGGTCACCTCAGCTGACTCCCACCTTGTCTAGGAAGCCCCTTGCAGCACTCTTGAGAGAGGTGCAGTCTCTGCATGGACCCTCTGTGGTACCCTGCGGTACCCCTGAGTTTATGTCCATAGGCGGTTTAAATAGGCGCCAACCATGTGAGCTTCAGTCTCCAGACTCCAGTTCCATCTCTTAGGTAAACAGATGGAGCAAACCCAAGAGGAAGGAGGAACTCTAGGAACTCAAATGCTGGGGGCCACACCCCAGGCCCACACAGGGACCTGAGCACACAGCTGCACCTGCTGTCACGTGTTGGACAGAATGCCAGCAGCAGCTTCCAGTGGGCTGATCTGAGAACAGGCGCAGGTTGTGTGGGAGAAGATAGAACACCATAGCACCCCTGGAAGAGCTACCAAGGACTGGCTCTTCTTATTCCCTCTAAGACTACTCCCAACGGAAGGACCAAGAGATTCCCACCTCTGGAAACCCTCCCTCCAGCTGTTTCCTAGATGCAGAACAGGGCTTTTCATTATGTGGAGACACACAAGCCTGTGTGATATCCAAGACAGCCAGTGCTCTGCAGCAGGTAGCTTGTGGGGGTCCATTACCCTCGGTAACCGTGTCTCCTTTCTTTGCCTCAGTTTTCCCATCTTCAGGGTAGGTCCATGAACACATGAACACACCCCACAGAGTGCCACGTACACAGGTAGCAACACCAACATGTCTGCATGCCAGGGAAGCGTGGCTTGTTTGCTCGGGCCTCCCAAGCTTCCTCGGATGTTTACTTTCATTTACAGTATGGCGACCCACCCAGTCCATGAGCCTCCCCTTTTTTGCTTTGTGCATATCTCCATTTCTCTCCGACACCTTTTTCCTTTTTCCTTCATTCTTCTCAAAACATACCAAGTTCCCAGGACCTTTGAGCTTGGTGCTATTCTGCCGCCCTGCAATATCTTCCTTATCTTTCTCGTAGACATTTCCCAAGGCTTATTTACTTATTTCCAAGTGCAGGAATTACAGTTGTACATTCACATAGTAGACAATAATTTGAAAGGATGAAAAATTGTATTATTTGTACTTAAGACTGATTATATTTATGAAGAGGTGCTGGTTCATGGGAGGTGTTTGGTACATGTGAGCTTTTCTTTTAAAAAATTATGTGCATGTGTGATGATTCGTGTGGGTGTATGTGCATGTGTGTGCATATGAGTGCAGGGACCTGGAGTTGATGTTGGGTTTTGTTGTCCATCTATTTGTGAGACAAGATCTCTTACTGGCCTTGAACTTGCTAAGGAGGCTGACCTGACTGGCCATCAAGCACAAGGTACCTGCCAGTCTCTGTCTCCCCAGCTCTGGGATTACGAGCACACACCACCATGCCCAAACTTGTTATGTTGGTCCTTGAGATCAAATTCAGGTCCTCATGCTTGTGGGGAAAGAACCTTGTTGATGGAGCCGTCTTACCAACTCTATATGTAAGTTTTTAATGCCTTCAGTCTCAAACCTGGTATGTGTTTAAAAAGCACCCTCCTTTGGGAAGGGTAGCATGCTGATTTAAATCCATACCAGAGACTGTAGAGATAGCTTAGGGGCGATTAAGACCGCCTACTGCTTTGGTGGAAGATCCAAGTTCAATTTCCAGTTTCCACATTGGGTGGTTCATAGCAACCACCTTTGACTCCAATTTTAAGGGGTCTGATGCCTTGAGCCTCCAAAGGCTCCTGCCCCCACATGCACACAATAGCATACAGACACAGGCACACACACACACACACAATTTAAAACAAAAGTTAAATTCACACCAGACTCCCGGAAAAGGGCCTCGTTGAGAGCCTGAACGAAGCAAACCAGGGGCCCTGTCTTCACTTGCTAAGCAATTTTGCCTCTGGCCAGCTCTGTTTATGTCTCGGTGTGTGCCGACTCTCCAGGCAATTGAATTACATTACCCTTTTCATTCTTATAATACGAACAGAATTCAGATGCAGTATTTCATGATGTCTTGTCTATCGCCCGGCTTTGGGACTGCCTGGCTCGCTGCGGCAAATTCCTGTCAACCAGAGGGCCACTGCACCTCTGCCACAGTGACAGCATCTCCACGGAAAACCCCGGCCATTTAGTTTACGTCTCAGAAATGAATTTTTATTTCATTGACTTAATCTTTAGAGGCATTCAGAAAACGCCTGCTTATTCCCAGGGAGGCTTCCAAGGCAAGATTCTCATAAGAAGACGAGAACTGGAAAAGCTCCTGAAGAGGGAGAAATACAAGCGCTCCCTGCCTGGCTGCGATTGCTGTTTGTACCACACCTGCTGAGACAAAGAAGAGCCCAGACTGGATTCCCTCCAGAAACCGGAAGGGAAGCTCAGTCCAAGCTGGGAGGGTGTTAAAGTCTTGAGTCCAAGGCTGACACACCTAGGGGCCCCGGGGAGATAGGAGCGCCTGCCTTCTCCAGGTATCTTTCCCTAAAATCAAAGGCCTGGGTTGGATGGTTGAAATGCATAAATCTGCACTCAGCTGGTGAGGGTTGGGTGACTTGCTGCTCTGCCAGGGATGGGGGATTCGAACATGTCTTCCCCCATTCCAACCCAGTACATTTATATTGCCTAATAATTTGTCACAATTGACTAGCAGTGTTGGAGCCTCTGCTGTGGCCCAGGGAAAGATCCAGACTTCCCAGGGGAACCTCCTGTCAGATTGTGGCAGGCTGGGTTCCAAAGCGAGAAGGGGCGTGGCTTTTCAGGGACTAATCTTACTACTGTGGTTTGCACTGAACTGGCAAATGTCTGCTTGCTCTTTAGGGCTGTGATCTTGAGGTGCTCATCTTGATCCTACTGTGCTCTGTCTTCTGTACTCAGACAGAAGGGAAAAGGCAGTCCACACTTCCAGGAGGATGGTCACCAAGATATCTTCAGCCTGACAGTCTGGCAAGGGCTCCTGTGATCCTGGATGACTAGCAGTGTGGTGGCAGCCATTACTGTGCCACCAGAGTAAAGCTGTGCAGTTTTCTCAACACAGGGCCCTCTGAACAGCAGTAAGAGACAACAGATGTCTCCT